>ML101502.1:36978-66311 GCA_003697995.1 Taxidea taxus jeffersonii | reverse complement strand
TTCTTGGATGAAATGTTTTATAAATAAATTCAAGTAATAGAAAGACATTTTACACACTGGAAAATCCTTTTTTTTTTTTAATGAAGAGGCTCACATTCACATTCTGTGATAGTTGAAAATCCTCCCCCCACCACCAACCCCAACCCTCTTCTCATGCAAAATCTCCCTGGCACTGGTTGGTTAACCTCACTGGCTGACTCTCTGCCCTGTGGATAGCCCTCCTTTATGCTGGTCATCCAACCTCCACTTGCCAGATGTGCCATTATGGCTGAGAAGTGGCCATCAGACCTGGCCCTCCAGGCTCTGACAGGTTGAACTCTGCTTATAGAAAATCATGAGGACAAGTTGAAAAACATAAATGTAAGAGATGAGAAAGATCTCTGGCTAGAATTATGCCTTACAGAGATGTCTTTCCCTTGTGCTGGCGACATAATGCTTTTGGGGATTTCCTGGTGCCATAGCAATACTCCATAGGGACCATTTCCATCCTTTCCCTGTGTTTTAAAATAAAAAAATTAAAGAAGCCTTGGAATCACAACTAGGATGGCTAATCTAATACAGATAAAGCATGGATGAAACTCATTTTTAACCTGTAACCCTACTGGATGATGGGAAAGAAATATACTTTCAGGTCAAAGTCATGTAAGTTAGACTCTCCTATAAACCACTTACTAGCCATATGTCCACTGTCAGTATTTACCCTTTTAAGTTTTAGGTTTCTTTTCTGCAAAATGGGACCTAAAAATTAACTTGATTTGAAAGGATATTTTTGGATTAGGAACAGAGAATGAGATTATATGATATCTACTTAGCAAAGTGCCAAGAACATAGTGCTCAATACATGGAACTTAATAAAACACAAAAATACTGGTTTTAGTCATTGGAAAAAAGAGTCATTCTCCTTTCTGGGATGATAGGTACTACTAGGTACAGGTCAGCATCACTTAGAAAGTGGTAACCCAAAGTCCATTATTTTTCTTTATTAAAATAGTACCTCAGAATATTTGTTACCTCAAAAATATCAAGGGAGCCATGTGACTTTTCTAGTTCCTTTGTTCACTTCTAATATAGAATTAGATTCTTAAATTATGAATCCTAGAAAGTGACTGATTAGAAAGTTTGCCATCATATCTTCAGAGTAATAACTTTAATCATAGTTTTGCAAGCCAAAGGTAATCTTATTTATATATTTACAAATAGTACTAAACAAAATTCAATTGAAATCAGCTACATTACACAACTATATTGAAAGATTAACTTAAACCAAAGCACCTGGCAATGC
Source organism: Taxidea taxus jeffersonii (assembly GCA_003697995.1). Lineage (NCBI taxonomy): Eukaryota > Metazoa > Chordata > Mammalia > Carnivora > Mustelidae > Taxidea > Taxidea taxus. Next base: position 65,029 of record ML101502.1, on the reverse strand, counting down.
ATAACACTTTCTGCCTCACTGAGCTAACCAATAAAGGACCAAATTACTCCCCCACCATATAAGAGAAAAGATACCAGAGAGTTTACCAAATAGATATTCACATTTAAGGACTTGCCTGCAAAAGTAACTCAAAAAAAAGTTAAGTAATTCTTAATATTCACTATTCTGTTTCTTTTATACTTAACCAAAAAAGGAGATTTTGAGCTTGTCTCTATGCTGTCACAACAAATGGTAATTATGGAGAGAAGCAAATTGATTAGTAATGATTATTTGATTTCTCCTGTTTCATAAGCACAGAAACTATTTTTTATGGGACATAAAAGGTTTTAATAGGAAAAGGATTACAGGTTTTATTTTCCTCAACTGAGGCACAAAATGAATGAGATTTTTCAAGTTAACTTTCACTCCATCTGGCTCAGGTGTCAGGGATCTATATTTATCTCGAGTTAGGCATGCGCCTAAAGAGCTGGAAGGCTCAGGATGTCAATGGCTTTCAGATGTCAGGATAACCTTAAAGACAGATGAATGGTCAAGACCCCATGCCTCATTTTTGAGTTCTCAGCTGCTGTGCTGTGGAAATCATGTGTTTATTTTCTCGTCTCCTCCTACAACAGTGTCTCTGAAGCCACACTTCAGATCCTACTTCTACGCAAGCAAGCTACTCCAGAAGTTGGTGAGCAAAATATTTTTACTTAGGGGTGTGGTTATAAATGTCTTTGTTGTGGAAGGGCTGTCATCTAGTAAATATTAATAATTATTACTTTTAACTCTTTAGGAAGATCATACTATATGTATTAATAATTTAGTCTAGGATGCCTTTTTTTTTAAACATTTGTAAGCTTTCAGTTAAATAGATGAGTAGCATTTTGACACTTAATTTAAACGTTTCTACTGGTCTCCAAATTCATCTTTTGATATTTCCATTTGCCCCTTTTCATGGCTTTGATTTGGAAAGTATAAGAACATAAATTTCTTATTTCAAAAGTGTAATTTTACTGGAAGTCTTCTTCCTTCAGATTCTCTTAATTTCTGTTTACCTTCTTCTAAGCTTTAAAAATATTATTCTTTTGAAAATGACACTAAAAATCTGACCAATTAAATTTTTCTCTTCCAAATTGGAAAAGCTTTTATTTTTTAAAATGAGACTAGAGGTTGAATGACCTTTGTTCTTGGGACTCTGAAAATGTTTTTTGGCACACCATCAAGACTAACAAGTATATTTAAGAAATAATTTAAAAGATCAAATCCTCTTAAGCTGACTCATAAAAGGAAAAAAAAATAAAAATCTTTATATATACTTACTGATCACTGGTGATAATACAAATTGTGCTGATGGTGGAAACCAGGTAACTTGTTTTGGAGGGCGGGGGTTTTGTCACATAGCAGAACTTTGTTACCTGATGTGTTTCGTAGTAAGGCTGTGTAAAATCAGAGAACACTGCAGAGAATGACAGAGGAGTGACTTACCCAGAAAGGAAACTTAAGGACATACTTAGCTTACAGACAAAACCAGATGCTGATTTAAAAACAGTCCCCTCTGACACCCCGCGCTATTTTTAAAAGTTTCAAAAAGAATTGGGTAGAATTCTTTACCTTTAAAAGATCATTTCCTTTTGTTCTTTGGAGAAATGGTCCTTTGGAGCTATGCTGAGTTCTGGGGAGAAGATTCTGAAATGATGCTTACAAAAGTGTTAACTTCTCGTCCACTCCCTGCGTGAGAACTCACAGCTCAGGTGGGAAGTGGATCAGATGAAGAGAAACAGGCAACCTGTCTTGTTCTCAGGTACACCTGACTAAATAATGAAAGCAGGATTTGTAGGGCAATACATGAGACTCCTGTAATCCTGACAAGGAAAGGAGAAATATTTTCAGATGATGTACAACGCAAACACTAATTATTTGGAATCTGATCCTTTTGTAAAGGACAATGACAAATTTGCAGCTAACTGTTCTGAGAGTTTAAGAAAACAAACACCTGAGGATAATAAAACAATTTTCACCTGGGAAAAGTTAAGCTTTTGAACTCAGAAGAATCATTGTCAGGCAAAAGCAGGGGGAAGGAAAAAGGTGGGGGGACTTTAATGTGGCTAACAAATCAGTAGTAGAGACTATTTAAGACTGCAGAGCAGGCCAGTTAAATGGAAGAATATGTTTTTCTTAGAGTGAAGAAATAGTAATCTACTGATGTTAGTGTGGCTGTGGTTAATTTTGCTTTTAGCACAAATGGCTAATTAGGATTATTCATTAAGGAATTTAATATTCTTAGTATTTACAAACTAAACTTCATAGAATTTTGAAATTCAAAGGAAATGCTTTAAAATGAATGACAAGGGAAAATGTCTTTTATTGGTCCATTGTTTATGTTTTTCATCATTCTTTGGATGAAAACTGCTAAGTGTATTACCACTTTCCTGAGGCTTGTAGGAAGGGGTCTTTAGTGAGGAATGGGGAGGTGTCCACAGGTGAAGTGACCTTGTGTTTTCATCTGGTTCCTGGAATCCTAAATTCTGCTGGGTTAAGTGTGATTCTCTCCATCATAAACAATGAACTGTTGTCAGGAAAAAGGAAACAGTCTAAAACTAGCTTAAGTGCAGGGAGAATAAAAAAAGAAACAGTTTTATAAATAATTAGTGTTACCGTTTGTTGTGTTGTAGCAAGGTACAGAAATTGACTAAACCACTAAAAACAGTGAGTGTATGCCTCTGGTTTCCCGGTGAACTTTCTAGCCACTTCTGTATGAAGGTTTGTAAGGTGGATTCTGTTTTGTGTCTTCTGACAAATTTAACTGTGTGGAAATTGAGTAACACTTTAAAGAAGGTGCTTGGTGGTACATTGTTAAATTGTTTAAAATGTTTTGAAATATACCCATGGACCTTTGTCACACAAACACTATCATCTGAAAGAGGAAATGACAGAAAATTGGCAAGCATCATTGAGGGGCATAGCAAACAGCTTGGCTACATTCATTTAGGAGTCCAGAGTGTCCCCAAATAGAAAAGCATTGTTCTTCGTTCAGTGCTTGTGAAGTTTAAAAGCGGAATAAAAAAAAAAAATTAAAAAAAAAAAAAAAAAAAAAACTTAGTTTCATCTCTTAATGTTGTTTTTCTCTTTAAGTCTTCCAAATATAAATGTTACATTTTTCCCACTTTAATTTTTAGGAAATCAAAAAGAATATTAGTAGTCATGTCATAGTTTTAAGAAGAGAGTCTAAACAAAATTCATGTGGAGGCTCATTTTGTCCTATTCTGGAATCTCATTATTATTCCATTTGAAATGTAACAGATGCCATTGTAAAGTGTCCTTCCTGTATCTCGATCTAGGAAGTTTTAGAAACGAAGTAATAAAAGTTAATTTATTCAGGACATTGATTCCATAGCATGGACCCTAAACACAGTATCTTTATAGAACAGGCATAAATTTGCAACAAGTGAGCGGGATCTTTTCAACAAGTGTTACTTTAAGAGTGAACTCTAAAATAGCAAACCTGATGGAATCAACTGTCAATCACTTATTCATTGTTGCATCCATTAAAATATACATACGAGCATTTACTATGTGTCAGGCACTGTTGTAGGCTCTAGAGAACATGATTAACAATATTGTGCTGGATGTTTATAAGGATCCAGGATCTTTCTTCAGGTTCTTGTTCTCCCCCACCCCCACCCACCAGGTTCTAAATTTTGTTTATATGGAATGAAACTTTTTCAAAAAAAAATCTTATTTATTTATTTGACAGAGATCCCACGTAGGCAGAGAGGCAGGCAGAGAGAGAGGGGGAAGCAGGCTCCCTGCTGAGCAGAGAGCCCCATTTGGGACTCAATCCCAGGACCCTGGGATCATGACCTGAGCCGAAGGCAGAGGCTTAACCTACTGAGCCACCCAGGTGCCCCAGAATGAAATGGTTTGATGAAAGTTTCAAAAAAGCTATTAACTTAGTAAATGATAAGGATGTGGGGTGATTTTTGTGGACACTTTCCCCACCACTGCATGCAGGCCCCGTAATGAATCATCTCTCCTGAAGAAGATAGACTGGACAGGTGACTACTAACTTTACAGAACTGGAAGGAAGAGAGTGGGTAGAGTTACTTCCTTTGCCTGCTCCTAACTTCTTGCCACTGCCCCTACAGATGAGCAATGCATTCTTAAAATGCTAAGGAACTAACAGAAAGCATGTAGAAAACCCTCCCGGAATACAATCACGTAACTGCCTGTGTACTCTCAGCTTACTTAGGCTTACTTTGATAGCTCCTTAGGCTTACTTTGTGATGAACAATTTCATCTGATGGGGGAACCAGCACACATCTAAACTTTGGCTCCGTCTCTTGGAGGGGAAAGGAAAGACATCTAGTTTCTCTGGAAACTCTAGTTTCTGGGAACCATCTCCTTTTCAGAGCTGCTTGGTCAAAAGTTAGATCTAAGCCGAGACATGGGGGGGGGGGGCAGTTACCGGGCAGGAGGACACAAGCTGTGATAACTATAACGAACGGTGATAAGACCTTCACTGTGCCCTCTGAGTTGGCCCTTCAGCTAGGCTGTAAACTCCAAGGAGGCAAGGGTCATTTGTAACTGAGCATCAGCACTGCCCTGTGCCTGACACAGAGTAAGCCCCCGATAGTTAGATTTTTACTCCTTTACTCAATGCAAAAAGTTTTACATCTAAATCTTTCCTGACCCAAAATGTTCACCTTCCACTAAGTGCTCTGACTAAAATTTTAAGAATTTTAATCCTTCAAACATTTAAATGTATCTCTTATGCTTGGTGCTTTTAAAAAAATAACCAAATGAGTACAAATCTCTACCACAAAGTGCTATGCGCAGTGTTTTGTGTGTGAAATTCTTAGGTAGGCACTTTCATGGAACATTACCACGACAAGCACCACTCCTCCCTTTTCAGCATGACTGGGGCTTTGTTATTCTGTCATACAGGGTAGATCGTCTGTTAAAAATTGAATTATGAAATGTAACACACAAGTATTCTGTAATTCACATAACATGGACGATCTCACAGTGAAACTCATTTATTTCACCGAATGCCGCTGATTTCTTAGTCTTCCTCCCACCTGCCTCTGTGTGCAAAACTCAAATATGCTTGTTTCCGCATTCAGTCTGCAGTCTTTATGAGCTAAGTTTTGGAGAAAGCTAGAGAAAATCTCTTATTTCTATCCGTTCTGTTCTCCTCAGGGTCCAATGGTCATCTTCTAGATTTGCTAACCTGGCCCCGAGTACAGATTATGATTCCTCTACTTCTCACACACTTAATGGGAACCACAGCAAGTAGAGAATCTGTTGTTTTCCAGCCTAGTCACACACAACCCCAGAATCCTCCCTGGGGGTGGAAGGAATGGCCAGCTGGTGGTAGAGGCACGATCATCACTGTTGTCTTCTTCAGTCCCTTGGTCAGGGGACTTCTTCTGTTTTCCAGACCTCCGTATTGCATCCTTATACTGCACTGCTCTTAAGATAATTCAGTGACGTTTTATGTTTTACCCGATAAAGTCAGGAAAAAAAAAGATTAAGTAAGGAAAAAGGTAAATCCTGGTACTCAGAGGCAAACTGTAGGAAGCTCACTGTGATGATGCCATTATCTTCTCTATCCCATTAATATTCCTCTTAAGTAATAGAGGTGCCATTTTGTTTTTCTCTCTCAAATCTCCCACACAGAACTTCTGTACATAGTAACCGCAGGAACATTTCTGAAGCTGAAATCCTGTAGAATAAATAAAAGCAGTTGAAACTCACTGAATGGTCTTTTGTGAAAAGAAAACGACTTACTAATTATCTCCCATGGCAAAGCAACAGCTATGAAGCTTGGCCTTTTTCTGAGGTTTAAAGCTGGAATTCAACTTTCAGCAGCTCTCCCAATGTTCAGTTGCTCACAGCAAAAGCTGCAAACCTTAGAAGTGGGAAGAGTTCTTAGCATACTCTTAAACCAAGATCCACTGATTTTATAAATGAGGACTCCAAGGTCCATAGATGTTAAATGTGCTGTTTATGCCATTGCCTAATAGGCTTTGAAGTGACAGTCCCCTGTTTCCTTATCTTCAGTTTTTAGGGTCCCCTTCCCCATCAGCACCTACTAAGTGACCTTATCAGTTTTTATAGTTTTGCCAATAATCTATACGTTCAAGAGAACACAAATCTGTATCTCATGGCCCCAGTGCCTGCTGATTAAGGTCTTCATGTGGATGCTTGGTAACGTGTGTTGAAAGTATCTGACCCCTTTAAACTTATAATTTTGTCTTCTGTTTCATGATGTGCATTTTATGTTCAAGATTCAACTGAAAGCATCCCCAAGATAGGTATGTCACTTACTATGTGTGGATCGATCCTCGTGTTGAGTAAAATGTATGTACATACGTAGACTCTGCAAACACTTCTTAGACAAATGAATAGTTTGAATCAATAATTATATCCTGACAGTGAAACCAGAAATTATAACCACTTTAATCACAATGATATAAAATAATTAGTATTTAATGAGAAGCATTGTAAACCATTGGTGGAAACACTGTCTCTGTAGTCCGATTGAAAAGGTGTGAAATTTGGATCTGCCATTTCCCTCAGCCATGACCCTGGCAAAGTTGGTAAACCTCTCTGAGCTCCTAATTCCTCATCCATAAAATGGGGAGGATAAAAGTACCTACCTCATAAGTCAGTTGCTTAAGTCAGCAAGTTAGTGCACGTAAGATATTTACGCAAGTGCCTTGTACGTGATACGTGCTTAGAGGGATTAACATTGTCATTTTGCACATTGATTTAGACATGGGTAGTGTTAGCCTCATTTTAAGAATGAGTAAACAGAGATTAGGAAACTGGCCCGGGATCTTGCAGCTAGTTCGGTGAAAATGGCATAGACCTAACCTCATCCCATGCCCATATCTAGTTCTAGTATTTCCTCTCCATTCTTCTCTTTCTTCTTCTTACTAGAGCCTGAAACACATGACCCCTTCTTGATTTTTTTTTTTTTTTAACCTTTACCTAGCTAATTATTCAGCAAGGCTGAGCTATTCCTGCTACTTTCTAAATATCTCTCCATCTCTACTAAATATTTCTGAAACCTTTCTCAACTACTTCCTTCCCAGCCACTACTTTAATTCAGACCATATAATTTTCTGCCTGGCTTATTTCAAAAGATTCCTCTGGGTTTCTGTCCAGTCTGTTCTCCACATCGTGCCAAAGACATCTTCCTAAACCTAGATTTTATTATGTATGCCTTCCCTAAAATGCTTGAGTAGCTCTAGATTGCTTTCAAGAGAAATTCTTGAGAGAATGAATTCCTGGGTATTCAGGCCCACATCTCAGTCTGGTGTGGGTTGTAGTAGACTTCGTGTTGTCATCTGGGCCCCTCTAATAGCCTATCTTGTCTTTCCAAAACCCATACCTGGTACCAAAGCCTTCTCAAATAGCTATATTTGCTCAGTATGGTTTTTTTTTTAAAGATTTATATGTTATCAGTATGTTTTTTGTTTTGTTTTGTTTTTTAAGATTTACATGTTATTTTAGAGAGAGCACAGGGTGAAGGGGCAGAAAGAGAAAGAGAAGGAGAATCTCAAGCAGATTCTGCTGAGTAGGGAGCCCAATGGGAGATGACAGATGGGGCAGGTGCTTGATCGCATGACCCTGAGATCATGACCTGAGCTGAAATCAAGAATCAGAGACTTAACAGATAGAGCCATCCAGCCACCTTGTCAGTGTGTGTTTTCTTATAGAGATTATATATATATATATATATGCATATATATATGTATGTATGTATACATATATATGCACACACATACATACATATATATTTATATTTACATTTATATTATAAGTATATAAATATATTAATATATAAATAATATAAATAAAAATAAATAAATAAATATCTTTTCTCCCTTTTACCCTCTCCCACTTGCTTTACCTGGACCTGTATTGTATACCTCTCAAGTAAGCTAACACTTTTTTCACCAAAATGTCCTTCATCACCCTTCCCCAATCCACTATTCTTCTCCCAACCTCGGTGTACATGTCACAGTGTAAAATTATTTACAATTATTTGTAAAATTGTACAAATACAATTATTTGTAAAGAGACAATAACTGTCTCTTTACAAATGTATCTTCCTAGCCATGCTGTGAGCTCCTTTGAGGGGAAATAGCAGTTTTTTGTTTTGTTTGTTCTCCCATTTTATCCCAGTCAGAAGTCCAGACTTAGACTACCTCAGGAATTTATTTTACTCTTGCAAAGGCTACGGAAACATTTGCCAGTGTCATTGGAGAAATGAAAGTCTAAGTAAGTGAGAAACAAAGTTAATGATTCAGACTATGATAGGGAAGTGGCTTCAGAAGTAATCTGGAGCTTTAAGAATGAGGAAGAGTTTGATAGGGGAGGTGATCCAGTATTAGAACCTGCAAAAGTGGGTGCCTGGGTGGCTCAGTTGGTTAAGGGACTGCCTTTGGCTCAGGTCATGATCCTGGAGGCCTGGGTTGGAGTCCCGAGTTGGGCTCCCTGCTCAGCAGGGAGTCTGCTTCTCCCTCTGACCCTCCTCCCTTTCATGCTCTCTCTCATTCACTCTCTCGCAAATAAATAAATAAAATCTTTTTAAGAAAGGAAGGAAGGAAGAACCTGTTAAAGTGATTGCAAAAGGCCTGAAGCAAGAATTTGCCTATCTCCTGGGCTGTGATATGGTGAAGGGAGCAGGACCAGAGCTTGGTTCAGGTTGCAGGCATGACCACTCAGCAGGTGCTTGCTATGTGGGCAAAGGGTGAAGGGCAAGATAAGATTAGGGAAGGACAGCACTGTGGTGGCTGAGCCAAACTCAAAGTCTGATGTAGTTTTAAATCCTTCCTTCTTTTGGAAAACAAGGACAAGCAAGGGAGTGTTGGAAACTAGAGAGTGAGAAGTATTATGTCCTAGCACTCTGCTCAGTTTTGACAGCTGCTTAAATCAGACTAGATTTAGCACAGTAGTTCTCAAAAAAATTGGTGTGTATGCGAATAACCAAAAATATTTAACTCGGTTCTCATAATGCCTGCTTTTAAGAAATCTGTTGTTCTGTGGCGTTGTAATTAGCCTCATCGTCACCATCATCATGACGGCTGTTTCCTTAATCTCCACTCACATCCTGTACTTCCCACCTTACTGATTACCATTAAAATTTAATCCACTTAAATACAAACTTTATCTTAACCTTTAAGAAGTTGTTTAAAATCAACCTACTATTATCTTGATAGCCCTTTATTGGGAAGGTCATTAGTTCTCTAATTATATGGTGTGGTTTCTATCTGTTGTGGCTATTAGAATTGCATAATATCTTCAATGCAGTGGCTGAGACTCCTTTCCCTTAGTGAGATTTTGGTGATTAAGACTCAACATACTTGGGATGCCTGCGTGGCTCAGTCATTAAGCTCTGCATTAGGCTCTTTTAGCCTGCTTTTCCCTCTCCCACTCCCCCTGCTTTTGTTTTCTCTCTCACTATGTCTTTCTCTGTCAAATAAATAAAATCTTAAAAGGAAAAAAAAAGACTCAACATACTCTTCTAGCTACTCTTGAAGCAGGATTATAAAGCTCTTCATTGTTTCAATGTCCTTCAGCTCTTGATGGGTCTCTCCTCCCCTCCCCAGGCTTATGTTTCTCATCTTGGCATATTCTTTTATTCTCCATTTGATACAGTTGCTCTAACCTCAAAATCATTGTTTAATGCCATTTTTGCATAAATAATCATCTCTCTTGTTCCTCATCACCATAGTATCTTCTAATTTTCCTTCCTTAAAGTTCGAGTTAGTCTTCTACAACATTCTGGGGAACTGTGGTACCAAATATGTCAGAGCCTCCTGATACCAGTGGCATGAGAGCCAGGCTTTTGAGATAGTTTATAGTCATCAGTGTTCTTCAGCCAAAGACAAGCAGGAACACACCTGCAGTTGAACAAGTTGAGTTGATTACTCATTGCAAAGAGGGCAGAGTCTACCACAGGGAACCAAGGGTGACTCAGATAGGTGTTTGAAAGAATCTTACAGAATTTGGACTTTGATTAGGTGATTGGGTGGCAGGGAGGGAGGCGGTGGCAAGGAAACTGCTTTGCCCTGAATAGGATATTGTTGGGAAGCAAGGTAATTTTACAACTGGGTGTCTAATACAGCTAATCTGGGAGGAGGCAAGATGAGACTGGCAGAGGCTGTAGTTGGCACAGAAACAGCGATAACCTTTATTAGCCGGGAAGGAGTTGCGTCTTATCTTAGTGTTCACAACTGGTCTGTTTATTTTTATTTTTTTTTAAGATTTTATTTATTTATTTGACACAGAGAGAGAGAGAGAGAGATCACAAGTAGGCAGAGAGGCAGGCAGAGAGAGAGGGAAGCAGGCTCCCCGCTGAGCAGAGAGACCGACGTGGGGCTTGATCCCAGGATCCCAAGATCATGACCTGAGCCAAAGGCAGAGGTTTAACCCACTGAGCCACCTAGGCGCTCCATATGTTTATTTATTTTTAAAAGATTATATTTATTGGAGAGAGAGAGAGAGAGCGAGCGCACAAGCAGGAAGGAGGGGCAGAGGGGGAGGGAAAAGCAGGTTTCCCACCAAGCAGGGAGCCCATGCAGGGGTTGGATCCCAGGACCCTGGGATCATGACCTGAGCTGAAGGCAGACACTTAACCAACTCAGCCACCCAGTGGCCCCATGACTGGTCTATATTTAGACACAATTACAGAGTGTTTTGTCTTTGTCATGACTGACCATGATCATAGAGTGGCCATGTCTAAAGTTGATATTTGTGAAACTGTTCCTGTTTGACAAGCAGATTCCAAAGCCTGGCTGTGAGTACCAGGCCAGTATCCAGAGACAGCAAGACCTACCTGTCACATAGCAGTGGGTGAGGTCCTGACATCAGGGACAGTTTTCTCTTTCTCATGACAAAATTCTTTGTTATTTCACTAATGAAACCTACTTCTATGAAGTCCACTTTCCTCTACATTGGTGATGATTTTTTAAAAAATATTTTATTTACTTATTTGACAGACAGAGATCACAAGTAGGCAGAGAGACAGGCAGAAACAGGCTCCCCACTGAGCAGAGAGCCGGATGCGGGGCCCGATCCCAGAACCCTGGGATCATGACCTGAGCCGAAGGCAGAGGCTTTAACCCACTGAGCCACCCAGGTGCCCCTGGTGATAAGATTCTAATAGAGCTTCTTAGTAATTTTCTTCCTAAGCCCTAAGGTATGGTCAATGCACTGAGTATTTTAATGTAGAATTTTATTTATTTTATGCTAGCATTTTTTTAAATGATTTTTATTTATGTGTTTGACAGAGAGAGACAGCAAGAGAGGGAACACAAGCAGGGGCAGAGGGAGAAGCAGGCTCCCTGCTGAGCAGGGAGCCTGATTTGGGGCTGGATCCCAGGACTGTGGGATCATGACTTGAGCCAAAGTCAGATGCTTAACAACTGAGCCACCCAGGCAAAATGTGCTAGCATTTTGATGGCTAGTAAGAACCACAAGAGATCGATCTGTGTATAACTATAATGCGTACCAGTTTCGGGAATTGATTCATTTCTTTGTACTTGTACCATAAAAATGAATCCGTTATGCAAATGAAAAAATATACCATTGACAGATGTGAAATAAATGGAATGAAATCTTTATTTCACTTAGTGAAAGTTACTTGTGGAGAATTTAGAGGGTCTTTCTACTTAGTGCATAAGGGAAGAGCTTAATTAATCAGAGATTGTAGAAACTTGGAGTTGAGAATTACTATAAATCAAAGTACTTCTGGAAATAGATCTAAGTTGAACTTAAATAAATGTGGTTAAAAATAAATATGCCAAACTTCTACTGAGATATTCTAGATGCCTCCTAAAATAAATGGCATAATCTTGCTTTTTCTTTTACATAACAGACTGTCATTGTAAGTTTTGCTTGAAAGAACATCTAGGAAGTGATTCAAGTTCATAATTGAATAATGTTCAATATTTTAGTAATGTGTGGATTTAAAATCATTAGAAACATTGACAAATGCCCCATGCTTATAACTTGCTTTAGAACTTGTTAGGCTTCTGTAGAGGAGGTATGGGTTGGGATGGGACAGGTTGTGGGGGTGGTGGGGAAAAGATGAGATAAAATACAAATTAAGCTTGATTCCATAAGTCACATATGGAAAAAATACTTTTCACAATGTAATATTTAAGACACTTGGAATATTGTTAAATATACCACTCGTTTTATACGTGCTTACTTTTTAAACATGCGATGCATCATAAATCCAAGATTTCAGTCCCATATGTAAGATTAAATTTCTCCGTCTTTGGGTTTTTTTCCAATTAGTCTTAAAATAGAATAAAGGCAGTACAAAATAGAGGTTTGTTTTTCACCTCTGCTTTGTTTTATCGTATTATCTTGTTAATAAATAGAAGTTATTTTCATTGAACTTTATAGAATTTTCCTCTTAGTTGCCCTGAAGATAGGATCTAAACAAAGAAAGATGTGCATTTTTTATTTTCCCTGTAAGATTTACCCTTTTGCATGATCCCATTTCATCTTTCCTGTTTTCAAGTGAAACATGTAGCTTTGTTTTATGGAAGCCAGGAATAATAATTTACCAAATGAGAAACTGAAATTGAGAAGTTAAAGCTCCAGTTAAATATTTCAACTGTTAATTAAGCAACAAGGCTTAAGTCTTTTTTAAATATTACCGATATCTGTTAGGAGCCTAGGTGATGTGGGTTTATTCAAGTCTTGTACAGCCAATGGCAGCACTTTGGATCCTGAAATCCTGATAGTTCAGTAGTTATAGCAAGATCCTGATAACTGACTTGATTCCTTATTTATAGTAATAAAAGGGAAATAATACCAATAAATATAAAAATATCCATTTGTTACTTGGGAAATTGGTATTCTTGGAGAGCGTTCTCTATTTTATGTGGGTCAAATTTGCATAAAAGTACTTGTGGATATGCATTTCCTTTAATACCACTGGAAGTTTGCTACAGATAAACATTAATTACTTTCTTTAATACCACTGGAAGTTTGCTACAGATAAACATTAATTACTGCTTTTTGTAATGGTCGAAGTATTTTTGTGTGCTCAGTTTAGCAAGAGATACCTATTTTTATTAATTTTTTAAATATTTATTTATTTATTTATTTGACAGAGAGAGAGATCACAAGTAGGCAGAGTCAGGCAGAGAGAGAGGGGGAAGCACGCTCCCCGCTAAGCAGAGAGCCCGATGCGGGGTTCCATCCCAGGACCCTGAGATCATGACCTGAGCCGAAGGCAGAGGCTTAACCCACTGAGCCACCCAGGCGCCCCCAAGAGATACCTATTTTAAATGGAAATAAAAGAGGATTAGGGCCAGTCACTTTCCTTACCTGAAACATTCCTGCACTTGGTGTGTTTCCACAAACTCTTCACACATCACAGATATTGTTAAAACAGTTGTTATGACTTAGGCCAGAATAAAATGGCAACTTTCTCTTCCTGTCTATATCTAACCCTTGTTTCTCCAGAGCATATCAGCCTTAGGGGCAAACAGAGGGGATTGTTTTTAATTGCAAAAACTAACCAGATAATTTCTTGGAAAGTTGTGTGTTTTCCACTGGCTTAAATTCTCTTCCGTTCTTTATCCTGTACCTCTTTAAACTGTCCTAATGCATTTACATTTTGTGTACCCACTGGCCAAACAAGACATTATACATATGTGCACCAAAAAGCAGGTTCATACGATCTTCTTACTTACTGCTTAACAACAATAAGTTGTTAAGGTCCTTCTCGAAATTACCCACACTAGACTGAGTAAGGCAAATGACCAGTGTCTCCTACTCATTGGCCCATGGCCTTGGCAATAGAGCCCTCTGTTTCTTGACCTTTGTTCCCCAACCTTAGCCCCTACATCTCTCCCCCACCCCCACGATGCTGCAGGGCTCCCCCAATTCTGCTCGACCTTGTGAGCCAAACTGCAGCCTGGGAAAAGTGAGAAATTAGAAGTTCAAATGCTTCCTAGTAGTGCTGAAGGCTGTGAGTGCCCTGGTTATCTGGTTTGCTGTTTGTTCGCATTATATTATAGTTGGCACTTCAGCCAGAGCCAATGTAAGAGAAATGCTCCATCCTAGGTTCCTTTGGATGTTAGTATTTTTGTCTCTGCCTTTACTGGGGCTATTGGTTCAGTTCTTACCCCATTTTCACTACTTCTCCTCTTCCTACCCCTGCTGTTAGGCTCCAGAGCCCGGTCAAACAGGCTTTGCAGGAGTATTTCTCCCAGTTAGGAGGATTCCAGGGACTAGCTTCTCAGTTTGATGACCCCTTTGCCATGGCTGTCGCCATAACTGCAAATATTCCCATGATGCCCAGTTCTGCCTAGAATGACTTTATCTCCTCCTCGTTAGACTGAATATAAGTTTTAGTTCAGAGCCTCATGTTGTGCCAGTGTTCATTAGTCTTCTGTGGACTTCCATCCCAATTTACTGCTTTTAATACAGCCCTTTATAAGGGAAAACTCTTATCTTGTCATTTCCCCTACTTACAGTTACTTAATGAGTCTCTTCTGCTTACAGAATAAAATTCAAGTTTCTTAAAAATATATAAGGGGCTTCAAAATCTTGTTTCCACCCATTTTCTTCACTTTTTGCTACTTCCTTAAAAAAGGTTTTGTGGGGACGCCTGGGTGGCTCAGTTGGTTAAGCAGCTGCCCTCGGCTCAGGTCATGATCCCAGCTTCCTGGGATCGAGTCCCACATCGGGCTCCTTGCTCGGCAGGGAGCCTGCTTCTCCCTCTGCCTCTGCCTGCCACTCTGTCTGCCTGTGCTCACTCTCTCTCTCTAACAAATAAAAAATCTTAAAAAAAAAAAAAAAAAAGGTTTTGTGATCTTCCAAATACATCATTCCCTTCTGACTTTGAATTTATTCATACTCTTCCCTTTGCTTATCCTGCCTTTTCTTCCTTTTGCATGATTAGAAAATGTCTACTTATCCATTGAAGCCCTTCCTTTAATGTATAGTGTATCCCCTCTCAACAAAACCACAATCTATTAAATACCATGTTTTTATTCATCTTTGTATCCCAGTGCCGACCTCAATGTCTGGATGAAATCAGTGGCCAGTTAAGTGTTTAAATGAATATATGAGTAAATGAGTTTCCTAACACCTTTCCTCCCTTTTAATCCAAAGCTTGGAACTTTCTTTACTTCTAATTCTTTATAATTTATCCCAGAAAAGCTTAGGAGAAAAGCTTTATGAAAACTCTTGGAGTTTTCCCCCAATAGCAATTCCTAAGTGTTAAAATTTATATGGCATTAAGTAGATCTGAATTCAAGTCTTAGTTATTAGTTTCATGCCCTTGGATAAATTGGGCAACTCTGTGTCTCAGTTCCCCATCTGTAAAATGGGTGCAAAATTATTACACAGTTATGATTTTAAAATCTAAACTATACCAAAAAAGTTGGAACTCTCCTCATCTGAGAAATTAATCAGTTAGATTAAATGATTTTTAATATTCCTCTCAGGTTCAGAACTAGAAGACATGAACTTTGTTCCCTGTTCTCTTACTATCTGTGATATTGGGAAAATAAATTTTAAGGTCCTCTCTCTGCTTTTTAGCTAAAGTGAGGCAATTGTACCAGATGATCTGTAAAGAATCACCCAGTCTAGAGGCGCCTGGGTGGCTCAGTGGGTTAAAGCCTCTGCCTTCGGCTCGGGTCATGATCCCGGGGTCGTGGGATCGAGCCCCACATCGGGCTCTCTGCTCTGCGGACAGCCTGCTTTCTCCTCTGTCTCTCTGCCTCTCTGCCTACTTGTGATCTCTGTCTATCAAATAAATAAAATCTTTACAAAAAAAAAAAGAATCACCCAGTCTAAGTTTACTTGATCATCGTCATCTGAATCTATTTCATTTCTTATGTATTTGATTGGGGCGCCTGGGTGGCTCAGTTGGTTAAGCATCTGCCTTCAGCTCAAGTCATGATCCTGGGGTCCTGGGATCCAGCCCCAAGTTGGGCTCCCTGTTCAGTGGGGAGCCTGCTTCACCCTCTGCCCTTCACCCGACTAGTGCTCACTCATTTGCTGACTCTCTCTCAAATACATAAAATCTTGAATAAATAAATGTATTTGATTACCAAATGAATGTGATTGAACAAAAGTCAAATAGTATTTTAGCACCTAAAGAAAAAAAAATCAGTTGCCCTAGTTTTCCCTCTCTTCTCCCATTCTCCGTGTCTTCTCCCAGGAGAAGAATACCTTGGACTTTTTCTAGATAACAGACCTATAGTGTTAATGCTTGATTTAAAAAAAAAAAAATTGTTGTCTTTTGCACATTAGCCTTTGATTTGCTCTGTGAAGAAGGAGGACCTCCCTTCTTTGTACACACATAGACCCCTCTCCCCAGTCACCCACTACCCCCACATACATACTTCTTCCAACCCAATCAGCATGGTTCTTTCTTGATACTACTAACTGTTTGCATTCATATTATACATTTTCTGAAAAGCAGAGCCACAAGTCAAGAATGAGTGCTTTCTTTCTGGTCAAATTTATCTTTTCCTGGCGATGATAATTGCCTCCTTCAATCTTCTTTCATCCTCCTGATCCACTATTGCCTTTCCACACCCGCCAAGCCTATGACATAATTCTTACCCTGAAACTTCCTTTAAATTTCTTCATGGAAATTCCCTTTTTGTCTCTCAGTTGTCAGACCAGCTATTTCTTCAGTCCTCTGTCTTCTGGTTTCTTGGTTTACTTCCTTGCTTTGATGGAGTTACTGTTCTGGGAGTTCCTTGAGCTCCTTAGGAAAGGGTAAAAGACAAATTTGGGAACTTGCAGACATTAAAATGTCTTTACCCTCATTCTTGAAAACCTGTTTGCATATAGAATGACTGTCAGAGATCATTTTCCCTCAGATTGTTGAAGAGATTGCTCATGTGACTTCTAAATTCCCAGTGTTGCTATTGAACTTTGTTGTCTTTCAGACTTGTGTGTGACATTACTCCCAAGCCCACCAGAGGCTTTTAAGAACTTTTGTTTATTCTTGATAGTCTCAAGGCTCATGAGTACAGACAGCTAGGGCTCCGCAGGGGCCCTATGAATCCACTGTGCTATGGCTGGGTGACTTCTTGCGCTCCAGATACTTCTGTCCCTCAATTCTGGAAAATACTCGTGAATTCTACCCTTATTTCTTCATTTTGTTTCTGGTTTTATTTTGCTTTCCCTGGAAATGCCTTCACGTGGATGTTGCCTCTGCTCTACTCCAGTGATAGTGCTCTCATGACTTCTCTGTGCAACCAACACTCTGACTCAGATATTCCAACTGCTCTTCTGACTGTCATTTCTGTGAGCATCACTTATATTTTCCAAATTGCTACCTTTTATTTCCTTCTCTATGATTTTATGATTTTCTGTTTCACTAGTCTCAGGATGGAATCTCTTCTCTCAGTAGTCTAAAGACATTAATCACAAAAATATTTAGTGTTCTCTTCATTCCCTTTCCTTATATTTATCCTTATTGTTTGCTTGTCTGTTTTAAATTTTGCCTTGCATGTCAGGTGTTCCTCAAATGTCTGATGATGGTCCATTTATGTTTAAAATGGTGACAAATAAATAAAAATCTTGTTCATATGGGTTTTCTCTTACCCAATAGGGTAGCCACTAGCCATAGGTGGTTCTTGAGAATTCACTTAGTCCAAAATGAGATGTGCTATTTTTTAAAACTTTATTTACATTCAGTTAATTATAGCATATCATTAGTTTCATTCAGAGGTAGAGGTCAGTGACTCATCAGTTGTATATAACACCCAGTGCTCATAACCTCATGTGTGCCCTCTTTAATGCCCACCACCCAGTTACACTATCCCCCCACCCAGCAACCCTCAGTTTGTTTCCTATGGTTAATTAGATGTGCTCTAATAGTAAAATAAACTTGGACTTCTAAGACTTTGTATAAAAAAGGCAGAATATCTTATTAATAAAAAATACTTTAATTTTTATTTTGATTATTAAAAAAGAATGCACTGTAATACTATAATATTATATTACATTATTCATATATATACAGATGATTAAAATGGTAATATTTATGATATTGGGCTAAATGATATATTAATATGAAAATTAATGTCACCCATTTATGCTTTTAATGGGCACCTGGACATTTCAAAAGTATGTATAACATGAGGCTCATGGTATACTTCTGTTGGACAGTGTCACTCTATAGGAATCAGGTAAGGTCCTGGCCATGTCATTGTCTTCCTCCATGGCCCATCTCCACTAGGACGTCCTAGCAACACACTTTTTTCTTACACCCGTCAGTTTCCCCAGAAAATAATCCTGTCACTTCTGGCTTGCTAGAGTTCTGGAAATGGCAATAGATAAGGAATCAGTATGTATAATTTCACTTAAACTTATTGCAGCATGGATCTCCCTCGTGCCCATAACTGGGCCTCCTGCTCTGAAGCCCAGAATTCCCTGGCTCAGTACTGCCAAAGTGAAAAGACCCCACCTCTCAGCAGCGTGAGGAGGGAGAGGGAGCAAGCTGAGTGGAGTGTGTGGAGAGAGGATCTAGGATATAGCACTTAGAAAAATACTGAACCAAGTTACTCCCTGCTTCCCATGGCACCCTGTGCTGCTAATCCATGGCCCTATCTCTGGGACTCTAGAACAGATTCCTTTTGCTCCTCACTGGCTTCATGTTTAGGCATAGATGCTGAGAAACTGATGCTCTAGGGTCTGCTGAGCAATTATCATTGGTCCATTTGCTTTCTAATTATTGAGTTGTCTCTGGCCTTTCTCATCTAAATATTTGGGCTGAACACATGCATTCATATTTTTGTAAGCTCTGTTACTTTCATTTTAATGAAATTTCAAGTGCAAGTGAAAATGCATGCAATCTGCCACGTTGAACCAAAAGTCTTAGAAGTACTTCATCTTTCCTGTCTTCATTCTTTTCCATCAGGTTGTGCTCAGGCATTCTTTTCCATCAGGTTGTGCCCAGTCTAAATATACTTACCTCTACCTGTAGATATATCAAACCAGGCATAGTTTGTTCATATGCCTTTTTTCAATCATGCCAGTTACAGTGCTAAATCCTTTATGTAATGACCTAGTTTTATTTTCTGAGAATCCTACTTCCTTCTACTTGGATCTCAGAGTTCTGTAAATATATTCTTAAAATTCCATGTGATTGTTTCCTACAACTTATAGTTTTTCTAATAGGATATAATGTTGTTGTGACATATTAATCCAGCTAGTTTTGTCCCTCCCGTGCTCGTCATTTGAACTGCAAAATGGGAAGCTGCAAATTGGGGAAGGGCCTTAAGTAGAAACAAGAAATGGACTTTATGTGACTATTCAGTTTTTGTTTTTGTTTTTATTTTTCAAAGATGTATTTATTTGACAGAAAGAGAGTGCACAAGCAGGAAGAGTGAGGGAGGGAGAAGCAAGCTCCCTGTTCAGCAGGGAACCTGATGTGGGGGCTGGATCCCAGGACCCTGGGATCATGACCTGAGCCAAAGGCAGACATTCAACCAATTAAGCCCCCCAGGTGCTGTTTGTTTGTTTGTTTGTTTGTTTTAATTTGAGAGAGAGAGAAAGAGCATGATCGAGGAGAGGGGCTAAGGAAGAAGGAGAGGGAGAATCTGAAGCAGACTCCACACTGAGCATGGAGCCCCATGAAGCCCCACATGGGGCTTGATCTCATGACCCTGAGATCATGAGCTGAGCCAAAACCAAGAGTCAGATGCTTAAGGGACCAAACCACCCAGTCACCCCAACTCTTCAGTTTTAATAAAGATCTGGAAAGCAGTCATGATCAACCTGAAACATTTTTCATTCTCAACATTATCCTAAGGCAGATAAAAGATCATTAAGTTTGAACTGAAGTGGGAACACAGCAGCTTAGATGTGAAGGAATCCCAGAGAGTTACCGTGGTCTGCCTTGCCATAGACCCGTTGACTAAGGCAAGCTTTCTCCCCTTCTTCCCCTCAGGCGAGTATGACACTCTCAGAGCTGAGGTGTGGCTCAGAGACAACAGACTTGGAAAACACTGTGTCCCTTCATGGCGCCACAGCCGTGTTATATCCTGGGCTCTGTATGATATATAGGCAGCTGTGTTTAGAAGCACATTCATGAAGACCCTGGGACCCTAACAGTGTGCTCAGGGTTCTAGAAGGTTGTGTAAGTAAGCAGAAGAATGACCATTATCTGCCAAACATTCGTGACCAGGGAAAGACGTAGCCACCATCAGAGCAGGTTCTGTGTTCCCATCTCTTCCTCTGAATCTAACCCCTACTGAGAAACCTATAGTTGAGAGTTTAAACCTGAAATGACTAAGAAATGTTAAAAAAAAAAAAAAAAAGAAAAAAGAAAAAAAAGGGTGGGGGGTCTTGAAAGTACCAATATGAAATATGCTGGACCAGATTGAACAAAGGCTTGAGATAAAAAATAAAATGTAGAAAAGAAGAATTTCATTTTTGCACACCTGAGTCAGTGACTGTGAAGCTCATTTCCATTTCAGTAATAAACAGCTATTTCCAAAGTTACCAACTGTGACAGCTCACTCTTGCCAAAACAAATGGAAAGTCTTCGAAGTTTACCAGGACTGCTTCCCTTTGTTGTGTAGAAGTGAATTTTCTATTCCACATTCCCTTTGTCAGGATAGACCTTTCTCTTTCCTGGAGGGATGGAAACTTGGACTGGATTTTTAGTTAAACTTTGATTTTATTTTGAAACCTTTAACATGGAACATTTTCTCCCTTTAAAGCAATACACACCCTAGAAGGTGACGGGAGATTCTGTGGCATTTCTGTGGTCTCTGGTTCAAGTTGATGGCACACATACACACACACACACATGCATAAGCAATTTGGTTAAACAACTGGTTTCAAGATGGTGAAACAGCACAGTGTTCTGTAGTGGCTGCTTTTGTGAAAAGGTAGCATTATGGAAACTGATCATTATTTCCTAATAAGTATTATTTGACAAGTACATCGGTGTTCCTCCATACTCTGGCCTACTTTTCTAGGAGCAGTCTGTTACTTATAGACAGAAGCACCCCTATCAGTACAGCCGGGGCTCAGCACTCTTGGACCTTGAGCCAGAGACTTAACCTGTGTCAGTCCTTTCCCCTCTCAGTACTTGGGTGCTTTGGCCATTTCTAATACTGGGAAAACAATAACTCCTCAGATGGTTGTGAGATGCAGTAAGACCCATATCAAGTTTGTGGAATGGTGTCTGGTCTGTAATGAACAGCCTCAGGGTTAACATGACACAATTTGGGTTTTTCAAAAAGAAAATGTGCTTCTGATAAGATGACCCTTTCACAAATTAAATACAATGTGATTCTACAAGAAATAAAAATGGTGATATGATGAGTTAAAAAGTCAACTGACTCACGATAAGACTACGGTCACCCAGGCCTGCAATCGGATTCTGGAGATAAGTGCAGTGACTTTTGAAATTACTCATGAGGCAAAACTTTGGTTTTACTTAATCTTAAGGATGAAGGGGCAGGAGGTTCCATTTAGGTGGTATTTACAGCTAGACTAAAATAATGATTTGCCCGGTTGTCTCATTCTAGAAGCTTGCCCATATATCTGAACATTTATCCATGAATTTAAACTTGGAAGCTCAGTGATGTTTGGAGATAAGAGGAATCCAACCCTGCCTCTGGGGACTTTGGGAGTTACCTCTTTGCTAGAGGACAAAGCAAGACTTGGCTTTTTATTACCTAATCCAGTTGAGCAATAAAGAGGGAGAGACTCCAGGATAAACTGCCTGACAGGTCACAGGGAGGATTGCATGCTAAGAGAGTGTCCTGTCCTCACATTGCCTCTTTGTCCTGTAAGGTTAGGAAAGCCTCGAAGTGAATGATTATGACCAGAGAGCATTATATTTGGGTGGCACCTGTAGGAGTAGATTTTAAAATGAGTGATCTAGAACTGGGAAAAGACTTTTAAAGTGAGGGAAATAGAGGCAATTAGGGGACAATCAGCACTTGTAGGAAGCCAACTTTCTGACCTAAGGCTGCAGTGTAGGCTATCCATATTTTAAGAATGTTTTGTGGTGAAAAGTAGAATAACTAATAAGTTTTTTTTAAAGAATTTTTCCTGTGTGCTTCCAAGTGAAAACAAATTTCACCCCTCACTCCTGCATTTAATTTCTTTGAACAAGAATGCGTTGCTTAAGTTTCTATCTTTTGTGAATTAGTATTTGTACAACCTCAGGTTTCTTGTTTCCCGAGGCATATAAATGTTTGCTTTCTCTAATGCCTAACATTCACAGTAAGATGACAAGTTTTAGCCATAACAAGAGATATATAAATATACAAAGATCTTCTTAAAATTTACTTAATACAAAAGGAAATCTATAACAGTCATACGCATGTACATTTTGATATGTTTAGCCTGACTAGTTTTAGATTTAAAAATCATTAAAGTGCTTTGAAAGTTATAGATATACCTTTACTTTTTATCTTATCTTAATTATTTTCAAATTAAATTGGTATGTTTTGGGGCGCCTGGGTGGCTCAGTGGGTTAAAGCCTCTGCCTTTGGCTCAGGTCATGATCCCAGGGTCCTAGGATTGAGTCCTGCATCGGGCTCTCTGCTCAGCAGGGAGACTGCTTCCCCTCTCTCTCTGCCTGCCTCTCTGCCTACTTGTGATCTCTGTCTGTCAAATAAATAAATAAAATCTTTTTTAAAAGTTAGTATGTTTTTATAGCAGTCAACATATTTGTACTCATTTTCTAAATTTAAATGACCTTTCATTATCTGTGAAGGTACCAAACAACCAATGATGTTTATAAAATGCATCCAATATTTTCTGCTTTGTTGTTGTTTTTTTTTTTCTCAGTACCAAGTAAACTTCTTTTGTGCTTCAAAGTAGAATTTTTAGTTCTTTCATGAACTTACTTATGCAAAGTGATAACTCTCAACAACTTAATGCAAATTGCTTTTGAATTTTAAGATGAGGGGCACCTGGGTGGCTCAGTTGGTTAAGCAACTGCCTTCAGCTCGGGTCATGGTCCCGGGGTCCTGGGATCGAGTCCCACATCGGGCTCCCAGCTCTATGGGGTGTCTGCTTCTCCCTCTGACCTCCCCTCTCATGCTCTTTCTCATTCTGTCTCTCTCTCTCTCAAAATAAATAAATAAATAAATAATCTTTTAAAAAAAAATGAATTTTAAGATGAAACCACATTTTGACCGAACAGTGCCTGAACTTAGCAGACATTCAGTTGGAAATTAATTTCCTCTAATCTTGTTCATTTTGATATTGCCACAACAATTTTTTACATTTTCTTCCTTGACGTCACTAGCTTTCTGGTAGAAATTGCTATATCTTTCTGAAGATGGAGAAATACCGTCTGTCTTTCTCCCTTCTCTGAGTTGGCCAATACGTGGTAACTGGCGTGTGAGTCATGTGCCTGTGCAAGGAACTGGAAATAGTTCCTCTGTGAAGCTTGGCATCTCTCCTTCTGAAACCTCCCCCTTCTTCAAGTCACCCTCTGCACCATAAACTTTCCATCAGACCACCTGTTGCCCTATTGTTGTAATTTTTCTGTATGTCTGTCTCACTCCATGAAGCTAAGATTTTATTTTATTTACTTTCATAATGTCTGCACCCAGAAATACCTAGTGCCAAGAGGAATAGATTTTTAAGACAACAAATTTATTCACTTTTATTTAACTATAATCTCTACATAAAAGTAATGAAAATAATTCTAAAACCTCAAAGTAGCATAGCAAAATGCATATGCTGGCAGCTATATTTTGACAAAAGGTAAAGATTTAGAACTTGGCGAGGAAATAGTTTTATGTAACCCTATATACTTATGTTTTTCTACTAATCTTTGATATTACTTGTCACTTAGATGCATAAACTCAAGGTCATCCATTTCATACTAACACTGAAAATCTTAGCATTTGTCTAATTTTCCTAGTTTTCCCTGTGTTAGTTATCTTCTCTGTAAAAATGTAGCTAATAACACCTAATTACAGAATTTCTTGTGGACTTGAATAATGGAAGCATTTAGCATGATGCCTGGCCCATGGTATAGTGTTAACAAATATTTGTCTTCTCCCTTGCCCTTTCCTAGAATTTTCACATTGTCCCATGTGAAAGGGAAGAAATAGAATATATTAATCAAATAGAAATGTTTTTTTCATATTTAGTAATTTAAATAACTTTTAAAATGTTTAAAGATTTAAAATCAAATTTGAAAAGTCAAAAAAGCAAGAACCAGAATAGTTTAAAAACTTTAGTAACAGGGGCTAGCATATGGCAATCAAAAAGAGGGTAAATTATTCTAATTATCCAGGAACTAAATATTAAATTAACTAACATTGCTGAAGAAGAACAAAGAATAACAGAATGCACACAAAATTAAAGCATTACCTTAGCAAATTATCAAGGTAGAACCTGGAAGAAGATATGTGAAAAAGAGGTAAAAATTGGAGAAAATAGAAACATAAGGAGAAAAAGCAGTATTCTGGTTGAGGTTTTTGTTTTGTTCTGTTTCATTTTGTTTCTGTTTTGTTTTGGTTTGGGGTTTTTTTGGTTTGATTTTTTAAAAAACAGTTAAGACAATGTAGAACAAGCATTTCCGGCTCTCTGGATCTTTGTAACCTCTTTTGTTAAATGATGGGGACCAGATGATTCTTAAGATTCCTTCAGTTTCTGCAGTGTAAAGGTCATGAACAGAGAGAAGAAATGTGTCATACACAGAAGTGGGAGAAAGGTCTTTGAACGAAGAGTCACAGCTATTTATATCTCTGAACACATGTGGATGTTCTGGGAACCCAGGAAACTTTGTGGTCTTCTACCCTAGAATATTTATGTAGAATTTCCCTGTGTGTGTGAACTATATCCTTAGAATGAGAGCTCCTTGCAGGTAGGTGTTGCTCAAGGATCCAAGCCAATTTGAGCATCCACTATTATCAGGTTATTTTAGTAAATAGTGGTAGCCTTCAATAAGTAACAGCAGGGAGAGCTACAGATCTCCTCCCCACAATAGACAAAGCAAAAGCTCTCTCAGATGGACTTCTGACTGAAACAGATGAGTAGCAAGCAGGAGCTCAACCAGGTGCTCATGCTCCTGGAAGCCCTCACATTCCATAGGCTCAGAAAATTTTACACGACGAGTCAGAGGCATACACTTAACATGCTCACAGTGGAATTCAGCTAACCACCCAGTCCTAGGCAGATAACCAGGAATGCCCCCAAATCAAAAGCTAGACAACGGAACCATTTCTCAGCTGAGCCTTATGCAACCAGGCTTGGTGAGTATAATGAGCCTATGATATAAGAGGAGAGAGTTAGCCATATGTCTAGCCAACTCATAAATCTTTCATTTCGCCACTGAAAACCTGATTTTCAGTGGACATTTTTTAGGAACATTTTCCAATTTTAGGAGATAAAGATAACGAAATTATCGACTTCAGTTACAAGCTAAATGGCTCAACAACAAACATTCATAACCAGGGTAGCAGCCCATTTTGAGAATGTAGCTTAAAAATGCTTAGTGCTCACAGGCTGTATTTTCTATGGAAGTATTTGAAGTACTTTACAGAAAATCTCATGATAGGAGTCATGCTTTCCTCCTTTTTGTGACGGACTTCTGGGCACCTCATGGCCACATGATAAATCTTTATGGAGCATGTGTATGGAAAAGGACTCATGTCATCAACAGTTTTCCCCAGGGAATTATTGCCTAAATGATGTGGGAAAAATCAGCTTTCATTTTGTCCAATTTAGCATATACCATATTGGCTTGATTTGATTTTAGAGTGTCTTTGTTTCAATTTTTTATTCTGATGAGTTGCATATATAATCATATGCCCACCAAATATTGCTATACTGGTTCTCTTCTATGGCCAAATAATGTCATGATTCTTGTAGACCTGAATTTGCTCATTTTGCGAGGCCCTGCACCAGAAACCTCTTCTCTCCAGCTTTCACAAACTAGAATAGTCATCGATGCTTTGTTTCTTATCCTAAAGACAAGCGTGCATGTTGTTATGTGGTTCCTAGGAGGACTGCAGAGTCCTGTAACAAAGACACAGGATGAAAAGAGTCTAGGGAGTTGCCTTGAGAAAATAAGTAGGGAGATCTCTGGAGAGGGACCTGCTTGTGTTCTTTTAAACGTCACAGAGTAATTGTTTCTCTCTCTCTCTCCCTCTCTCTTTCTTTTTTTTTTTTTTTTAAGGAAAGAACCAGAGTGAGGAGCAGCTCACTTTCTTGCTGGGGAGGTTGGTAAACACTGGCGGCAGGGCTTACTGTGGTTTAGGAATCCCACTGCCTCAGTGGAGTGTCACTCAAAATTCCACAGCCATTCCTGGCTACTTGGAGGTGGGGCTGACTGATGTACAGCGGTGACTTGACCCAGAACTTGGTTGGGCCAGACTCAACCGCAGTTATCAGTGTTAATTCCGTTGCCTTCCAACCAGCATCTTGCAAGTGAGTTAACATTGGCGGCCCTGGGTTTTTTCACCGGACTTCGAACTGGTAACTACGCTTATGTAATCACTGTGAAGTTTGCTAGCTTAACAATGTAGGACTCAAGACCGGTGCCTGCAATACTCAGATCTCTACGTTGATCTGATTGTTGCTTTCTTCTTGTCCACTGTAAGCTCTACTTGTATTTTTTCTCTTCTCTCAGTGAGTGTTTGAGACCTGGACCTAAAGGCAGCCTATCTGAAGCTTTTAGATATGAAGTTATATGTAAAAGAAAATGGAAAGAGTTGGTCAGGTGTAGTAACTTTGCTGTGATCTTTTTGGTGAGAAGTATAATACTAAGTGATAAGAGGTTATTCAAAGATATTTGAAAGTCTCCAGACCCTCCTATGTACAAGTGCTTGTACACACACAGCAAGGGAGGAATATCTTCATAGAGCAACAACATACTAAAAGGGCAAATTCGTGCACTGTTGTCTTTTACTCTTAAGAATACCTATGCCCAGGAAGACTGTTACCAAGGGTCATTTCTTTATGAGAAGAGGCAGTTACAATATCATTACGCAAGTTTTGAACTCTCCAGTATTAAGATTGTAAGGCAGGGTGGTTCTCTTCCCATTCTTGGAGAAAGCAGCGTCTCTTCCCCTCTTAGAGTCAGCAGTAATCCCTAGAGGTCACAGGCAGAGTTTGTCCTTTGGACATTCCTGGTGAGGCTCAGTCAACAGTTGGCTCCTGTGACTTGTTTGAGAGGTGACTTCGCAACTTTATTTTTTTATACTCAGGTGAGAGAACTCGGTCATCGTATTGTAGACTTGACTTGGATTACCAAATCTTTGATTCAAAGGCTTAGAAGATATAGGAATTAACGTTAAAAAATCAGCCATTCCATTAAAGGCAGTTTTCAAGTTGCACATCATTCCTGCACTGTTTCTGATGGTAAGAACCAGCCACATGGAATGATGATAGGAGGCATCAAAGACCAGATACTAGAATTTGGTAAAATTTTTTCAGATTTCAGACATAACCATTTTACTGTTTACATACAACCACTTCTAGTCATGGCATTTTATTTTGCCCTGCATTGTGATACAGCGTTCTGGAGGAACAAACAGTATCTGTCTGCCTGAACTTAAATTATCTTAAATAGTTGGAAAGTGAACCTTGTAAATTATAAGACAGCTTCCAGTGGGTATTGTGTGAAGACAGGGGACCAAGGAGAGAGAGTGTTTGATGGAGACAGGGACAGGAAATGCTAGTAGAACCTCATTCAAAGAATCGTTCGTGACCTTGCTTGTCCAACAGAATTGTATAGGTCTGAGGTACATCTGGGTGGTTAATATTACATGCTGTAATTAAACATTTCAGTACCAGATTACAGGCCATTACATATGTTACCTAAATGTAAACCATTAGAAAACAAAGAAAAAATTGAAATGATGTGCTGTAAGGTCATGCAGTTAAACAGATAGTTTTTCTACTAAAGGGTCAGGATTTTGTTAATGCCAGCATTATGCAGATGACTTTGTCTTTAGACAGTTGGAATATGAATATATATATATATATATATATATATATATATATGATCAGAGTGTTAAGTGGATGCTCTCAGGTACAGAAAATGATCAGTACCAAGTATGGGTTGGGC
>ML101502.1:0-36578 GCA_003697995.1 Taxidea taxus jeffersonii | reverse complement strand
TGTCTGCCCAACCCATACTTGGTACTGATCATTTTCTGTACCTGAGAGCATCTACTTAACACTCTGATCATCAATTCCATATACATACATATGTATATGTATATGTATTCCGCATATATATGTATATATTTATATAATCAAATACTATTATTTAATAAGTTAAATGAATATCAACACAGGAGCATTTTATAGGAGGTCTACTGGATCACCAGGGAATCCTGCACTGAATTTGATACCACGGGTTTTCGTTATTTCTCCCTTAAGGATGATGAAAGATCAGTGAATTCCTAAGTATCTAAAGTCTGTGGAGTCTTAAGTTGCTTAGAGACTGAGTGACTATGGGCTTGCTATGGTAACCCAATTTATCACTGAATGCAGAGCCAACATAGCTGGCGCGGTGCCACATCTCTGTACTTGGCTGGCAAGAATATTCAGATCAGGTCCTCTGTTGTAACAGTATTTTTTATTATTTATACAGTCAAACCAAAAATCACAGACTACCAGATTTCAAAATAGCGACCTATAGTTCATAATGGGTAGAAACTACATGAAAATTAAGCTTACATTTATGGTGTAATTTTAGTTATTTCCAACATATTATGTGTGTTGGTTATTATTCCGTTGCCTACCTTGCTTTTTATACAAATGATTTTCATTAAATTAAAAGCATGAGGAAGCAGGACTAATAAAGTAATCTATGTGAATATAAAAAGGTTCTGTAAATTTGACTTAGATTAATTGTCCCATGCAAATGATCTGTAAATATATCTATGTATGTTATGTTAAACATTTTAGCAATATTCTCATTTTATATTAACTCTTTATTTGCATATAATAAATGTGTTTTAGCAAGTTTTTTTAAATCTTGTGCTTTAAGTGATATACCATGTCACCTGACACACAGATGTATTAGTTAATTTACTTGAAAAGCACATTTTTGCAATAATGGAAAAGACCTTAGAGGCCTACTCTCATCCTCAGTTTGAGTATTTGCTCCCTGTAGTACCTTTGCAACTATTTTGTCCTTTCTGAATTTAGACATGGTTTCAGATTTTAATGACATCTTTTCATACTTTATGTATATCCATGCTCTATTTGACTGTCATCTCTGTACCTCGCCATAGGTGGGTGTTGTATTGCTCTCTCTCCCTGTTGATCCCACCTTTCTTGTGTTAATTGCCGTCCCTAGCAGAGCTGGAGCCCACAGCCTCTTCTGAGGAAAGAATGCTACCAGGTTCTACCTGCTGTCCTTCTCTCCTGGGTTTTGGCATTTATGCATTTTGTTTCGATATTTAAGAGTTCATTGTATTAAAGGTTCTCCTGAGAGCAAAAAAAATCTGTGTGACTCAGGTTTTCGTGGGACAAGGAAGGATACGTTTGGTGATATTTTCAATTTGTTCTTTGTACTTTGTTCATTTTGACAGAATTCTGAAACTGATCAGTGTTTTGAATCCTTCAGCATGTCTTTTCAGCTGGCTGATGCCCAACTTAATGATAATATATCTCATCTCATGGATGGAAAGAGGTACAAAGACAGAACTTAGGCCATTTTTCTTGAACTAACTGCTATCAGAACAGAAAAGCCACTTCCCGGGGTGCTTGTTTAAGGCTCCAATTACTGCGCCATACTAACCCTCTTGCCAAAGGTGCATTTTGAAGTCAGATAAAGGCCCACTGTTTTTTAACAAAATAAGTGAGCAGTCCAGAACAAATCTTCTAGACAACCCAGAGGAGTCAAACTATTAGCAAGGGATTACCTAAATTAGTTTGTAAAAAGATAGATTGGCATGTAAAAAGTTAGATGATAGAGTATAATATTTGGAAAATTTGGAAAAATTCTAATAGGCAAAAAAATATAGCACACTGGGGTGCCTGGGTGTCTCAGTGGGTTAAACTTCTGCGTTTGGCTCAGGTCATGATCCCAGGGTCCTGGGATTGAGTTCTGCATCAGGCTGTCTGCTCAGCAGAGAGCCTGCTCCCCCCACCCCTCCTGCCTCTCTGCTTACTTGTGATCTCTCTGTCAGATAAATAAATAAAATATTTTTAAAAAAACAGCACACTCACTTATTATGGTCTACATCTAATATTGAATCATGTTTGTTTGTTTGTTTTTAAAAGATTTTTATTTATTCATTTGACAGACAGATCACAAGTGGGCAGAGAGGCAGGCAGAGAGAGAGGAGGAAGCAGGCTCCCTGCTGAGCAGAGAGCCCGATTCAGGGCTCCATCCCAGGACCCTGGGATCATGACCTTCGCAGAAGGCTGAGGCTTTAACCCACTGAGCCACCCAGGCGGCCCATATTGAATCATGTTTTTTAACAAATTTAGGAATCTTTTTTTTCTTTAAGGATTTATTTTAGAGAGTGCCTATATGCACACACAAGTGGGGGAGGAACAGAGGTGGAGAGAAGGGGAGAGATGCAGACTCCCCACTTAGTGCAGAGCTCATCACAGGGTTCAATCCCTTGACCTCGAGATCTTGACCTGAGCCCAATCAAGAGTTGGATACCTAAACAAGTGAACCTCTCAGGCAACCCTAGAGATCTTCATTTTAATAAATAAATGTTTCTTCCTTGCTGTGGACCGATAAACACAATTGGTATATTAGATTCATTTAAAACACTTGCAAAGATCTTATTATATAGGACCATGTCCTTCATCCTTGCATTGCAGTTCCTCAGCAAATGTCTGTGAAATGATAGAAGGAAAGCCCTTTGTAAGAATATTATCTCATGTGGAAGTGAGACTGTTGGTTCAATATGTGCAGATTTTTGCTGAAAGCAGATCACAACTGTTCTTTGTTTGATTTCATGCCTGGTTTCCACTGAATATATATATATAAAAGCACACCTGGAAAATAAGTCTTCTTTTTTAAATTAACATGTAATATATTATTTGCTTCAGGGGTACAGGTCTGTGAATCAACAGTCTTGAATCAACAATTCATAGCACTCACCATTCATATAATTCATAGCACATCCCCTCCCCAGTGTCCATCACCCAGACACCTATCCCTCCCCCCCACCCCCCAGCAACTCTGTTTGTTTCCTGAGATTAAGAGTCTCTTATGGTTTGTCTCCCTCCCTGGTCCATCTTGTTTCATTTTTTCCCTCTCTAACCCCGACAACCACCCCACCCTTCCTCTCAGATTCCTCATATCAGAGATATTATATGATAATTGTCTTTCTCTGATTGACATATTTGGCTTTGGCTTAACATCATACCCTCGAGTTCCATCCATGTCATTGCAAATGGCAAGATTTCGAGGGCTTTTTAATGGCTGCATAGTATTCCATTGTATATCTATATCACATCTTTTTCCATTCATCTGTTGACAGGCATCTAGGTTCTTTCCCTAGTTTGGCTATTGTGGACATTGCTGCTATAAACATTGGGGTGCACGTGCCCTTCCGGATCACTACATTTGTACCTTTAGGGTAAATACCCCGTGGTGCAATTGCTGGGTCATAGGGTAGTTCTATTTTCAACTTTTTGAGAAACTTCCATACTGTTTTCCAGAGTGGCTGTACCAGCTTGCATTTCCACCACCAGTGTGGGAGGGTTCCCCTTTTCTCTGCATCCTTGCCAACATCTGTTGTTTCCTGACTGGTTGTTTGAGCCGTCCTGACTGGTGTGAGGTGGTATCTCACTGTGGTTTTGATTTGTATTTCCCTGATGCCAAGTGATGCTGAATACTTTTTCATGTGTCTGTTGGCCATTGGATGTCTTCTTTACAGAACTGTCTGTCCATATCTTCTGCCCATTTCTTGATTGGATTATTTGTTCTCTGAGTGTTGAGTTTGATAAGTTCTTTGTAGATTTTGTATACTAGCCCTTTATCTGATATGTCATTTGCGAATATCTTCTCCTATTCTGTCAGTTGTCTTTTGGTTTTGTTGACTGTTTCCTTTGCTGTGCAAAAGATAAGCAGTCCTTTTAAACTTGATGTCAGATAACCTGGTACATCCTCTTCTACCAAAGTATTAAACATACCCATGTCTCTTTTTTATCTATGCTGTGGTACCTCTCCTATAGGTTTTTCAGCATCTAGTCAATGCATATCTGAACACATATTATGTGGCAGGCACTGTTTTAAAATCTGGGATATAATAATAAACACTACTGACACAGTTCCCAGTGAGTACATTATAGGGAGCTCCATTGTGATGGGCTCCCTTGCAAGTCATGAATAAACAAATGATGAATTGAGCTTTTTTTTCTTTTAAAGGTTTTATTTATTTACTTGACAGGCAGAGATCACAAGTAGGCAGAGAGGCAGGTAGAGAGAGAGGTGGAAGCAGGCTCCCTGCTGAGCAGAGAGCCTGATGCGGGGCTCGATCCCAGGACCCTGGAATCATGACCTGAGCCGAAGGCAGAGGCTTTAACCCACTGAGCCACCCAGGCGCCCCTGAATTGAAATTTTTATAACAACTTTTATGAGTATAACACTGAGGAATTCTGGAGATACATAGAAGAAAATATAGTCATACGGTATTTTATATGTGCTTAATATTAATATCTCTGTTGCATGTAGTGTAGAAAACCATATTTCTTGCCTTTTTTTTTTAAAGGCCTCCTGGTTAAATCCTATTTCTTGACCACACTTAATGAACCAGAACTTTGGTTAGATATTTTAGTTGCTTAAAATATATGTGACCGGAGGTCCACATTTTACATAGAATCTCAAGCTATCAGCTTGGGTGCTTTTTTTTTTTTTTTTTAAAGATCTTATTTATTTATTTGACAGAGAGAGATCACAAGTAGGCAGAGAGAAGGAAGCAGGCTCCCCGCTGAGCAGAGAGCCCGACTCAGGGCTCCATCCCAGCACCCTGGGATCATGACCTGAACCGAAGGCAGAGGCTTTAACCCACTGAGCCACCCAGGTGCCCCAGCTTGGGTGCTTTTAACTCAAGTAGCTGAATCAACACAGTACTAACTGAAAACTCCAGTTAGTACTCTTCAGGTATAGTTGGATCAAACTTGCTAGTTCTTTCTCCTTAACTTTCTCTGTTCTTCCCTTTCTTGGGGTATTGTCTTTAACTTAGACTGACTTCCCTTGAGCTTTTGAGAAGTCCTCCAGCAGCATGCATATATGTTTCCTTATTCTTCTACACTGAGGATGGGGGATGGGGGAGAGATAATAGTAGAAGGAGTGATTCCCACCAATGTTGTGCAATGTTGACCAATGTCTTTGTGAGTCCTGAAGGAAAATGTATGTTCTGGTAACATTCTCCATGTAATTAAAGGAAAGTATTTAATGGAACATTTGTGTTTTTAGAAGCAGTGTCTCTAAAATCAAAACCTTTATAAATGAAAACAGGGAGCAGTTTCTGAATTCTCTTTCTGAACTTAATATTTAAGGGCATCTCTAAAAGCTGAGTCAGCCACTCATGGCTTCCATGTCACAAGCTGCTCCTCCCTACATGGGAGGCCCTAAGGGTCTGAGGGTGTGAAGCTCCTGAAGAAATGTTACTCTTTCTTTCCTCTGGGAAGTTCTCAGGCGTAATGAGATATCTCTTACAGATCATGATTCAGTCAGCTAAAATGGCTGAATTTAGTCAGATTTATTCATTATGTTTCATCTTTAAAAATCAAAGCCAGTTTCCCAAAACATGTCTTAACACTTATGTACTGGACTTTAAAAAATAATTATTCTCAGTTTTAATTTTATTCCCCTAGGATCAGAGGAAGATTGAAAGAGTGACCTATACAATGGTAGACTATTCTAGAAAGAAAAGTTTTCCAAGTAATAAATTTGCACCAAAAGACTTAAAAAAGAAAATCAGACAGTATTTTTCCCCTAACCTAGCTGACATGAGCCAGAGAAAGTTTAGTAAATAGCACAAATATAATTTAATCTTCATTTTTTTAGTTTCTGAGTTTGAAGAATTTAAATATTTTATACTTCACAGGGTGGTAAATATGAGGCTAAAAGAACAAGTGACAAAATAAGGGGGAGTTTAGGCAAAAATATTTTCTGGTAACATTTGGCATATTGAATTCCCATTTGGAGGCTGAATGCCTTTCAAAACAGAAATATCTGTTAAGTGGATAATGTGAGCCTGTTTGTAAAAGGAGTGAAGGGTCAAATGAATTCATGATTTCCGCTGATTTAGGGATAGCCATGCTTCTGTAAATGCAACTGTGCTAAGTAATTTGGATGCAACTCCAAATTGACATAACCAAAATCATGGACCCTTTTGACAAAATACTAGAAAAATAAAAATGAAATATCAAATAGGTGCATAGAAACCAACCCGGACAAACAACATGTCAGGTGACCAAGGAAAAGAAGAAGGAAGAATTAAAAGAGAAACTTATGAAAGACAGAAGTCTATGCTGAGGCTTATTATAAAAACAATATTTGGGGACGTGCCTCTTTATAACGTAGGAAATATTTTCCTGGCTTCTATTTTTGAAATGAGTTAATTCATGAAATGGTATGCTTTCCATGCTTTCATGGACTTACTTCAGCCCCCAGTATGACCCGAGGTAGCTGCCTTTCCTCCAGCCTACCATGATGACCCAGTTTTCCCTGAGGAGTTGTAGGAAATGAGAGGAAAAACAGGCCTAGCCACATTCTTGGGTCATATCCAGAAAATGGTTTTTAGCCCTTGGAATACATGGAGGATGCTGCTCTGAGCCTTGTATCTGTGGTTTGGGAAAACAATAATATTCTCAGCATTCACTCTAAACAGGAAAGCACTGTGCTGTTAACAGAACAGTGTCACAGAGTCCAATGAAACGCCCTCAGATAACATAAGCACTCCAATCCACATTCGTATCCTTACCCATGAACTGGAGGCACGGTGGAGGAGGATAGTTTGCCTGCCTGCATACCACAACGGAGAAACCTCAGGCCCCCACGGCAGGGAAAACAGTTGGGTCCCAGAAGTCCCTGAGGAAAGAGGAGGTCATGAAGCAGAACAAAACCAGCAGGACTGAGAGAGTCAAGCAAGGCTGACATTCCGTAGCAATTCGTATTTTACAAGCTGCCACTGTTTACTTGAATCACACCCTCAGAACAAAAGAGAAGAGGGATCTTCAGGAATCTGAAAAGGATGGTCATGAGAAACATGTTTTGGGTCTTGGGTTGCTTGCTGCAGAGCTATGACAATGACAGAGACTTGTGCAGAGACAGGGTGGATGCTGCCTAAACCCACCTAAACCTCCCTAGTACAGTTACCTCCAGGTGATTTCCTTTATCAGTTTTACTCTCAATGCCCCAAAGTCAACACAAGCTTTTTTTTTTTTTTTAAGATTTTATTTGAGAGAGAGAGAGACAGATAGTGAGAGAGAACAGGAGTGGGAGGAGAGGGAGAAGGAGCCC
This sequence comes from Taxidea taxus jeffersonii, assembly GCA_003697995.1. NCBI lineage: Eukaryota > Metazoa > Chordata > Mammalia > Carnivora > Mustelidae > Taxidea > Taxidea taxus. The sequence goes on along the minus strand of ML101502.1, from coordinate 29,248 downwards.
AATGTGGGGCTCAATCCCAGGCCCCTGGGATCATGACCCTGTCGGAAGGCAGATGCTTAACCGGATGAGCCACCAAGGCACCCCACAGTGCAGGCTTTAATGCTGTTACTGAAGTGTCACAGCCAAAATTTAGTTTCATAGGAAAGTCAAACTTTATGATTCAGAATTGAAGTGTAGAGATTACAGAGGGAAGGTTTTAGTCTACCTCTAATGAGCCATGAGCAGATAACCCTGTGATAACAGAGACACATGGAGGCCAATTTCAGGGTTTTGATATTTTAGAATTATTCTGAATTCACCTATCTGTCCACTGTGTCACAGAGTGGTAGTATATCATTTCTTATTCTGTCTAGGTTCTAATGTTTATGGTATCTGGAATATGCCCATTGAAGTATGTAAAAGACATGAGTTAAATGATTTGTAATTCCAGGTCAATATTTGCTTCTGGAAGCTTTATCATATATATTTAAATAAACAGTCTGTGTGTGCATGTGTATATTTTCAGTGTTTTTGTTATTTTCTTACAAACTATTGTACGAGGCTTTATTCAAACTGAAAAATACGTCTAGCGTAAAATGTTCCCACCTTGAATCCTATGGATTCTTGGAAATTGTAAGAATATATTTCAAGTTCTTCCAAGGAGCTCATTGGAAAAGTCACACTCTAAACGAAACTTGCGGGTTTCTTGGAAGACAGAAAACTCAGGCTTGTCCAAGAGCAAACCCTTCCTTTAAGCCCACTAAGAACCAGCCTGAATGATGATGATGATTTAATTTCACTCTAGGATCGATAGACTGTCTTATGTTCCCTTAAACCCTCTAGCAGAGGTGGCCGTGTCACTCAAATGTAGGCTTTGTGCCAAGTGATTCTTTGTAGTGTAAAACTTTTCCACTTTACTTCAGACTAACAGAAAAAGAAAGGCAACAGGAATGTATTTTTTCCTGTGTGGTGATTTTTTAAAATAAATTGTTGTTGTATAACCTTCATTTTAGAAATTTCTTTTCATCTTTAAAGAGACCTAATTAGATATGCTTCTATGTCCCTGGAAAAGTGTGCACATACATGTGTGTGCGTGGGTATGTGGGTGTGTACACGCATGTACATTTAACTCTTACGGGAATCTGATGTCCAGGTGTTGTGTATCTTTAAACTTACGGTAACAGATTGTCCAGTGGCATGGATGTCCATACAACGAAGGTGGTTAGTATGTCTGCGAAATGGAACAAGATCACTTTGATTCTCATTATTCAGCTGATTTCTTTACGTAAAATTTTTTGTTATACCTTTGCCACACTCTTCAATTTTCCCTGATGATTAAACAGTAAAAAACAAACAAACAAACAAACACCTGATATCTTTAGCGTTTCAAAGTACCTCATTTTGATCAAACCATGAGCTAACACAAATGTAATCAGATTTCGCTAACCCTTCTTTATTTAATTCCATTTTTAAGACCCCACTTCAGGGCCTATCTGTAGTCAGATTACATTTCTTAAGAATCAAATGTGCTGCGCCCTCAGCTCACTCATTTTTTTTAATATTTGTCCTGTGAAATTCAAAATAATTGGTTGCTAACTAAAGGCTTGTTTTCCTTATTGACTATTGTGCTTTCTTTCCTACTATTTCACCATGCCATGTTTTCAGACCTAGTTATCCTTTCACCTGAATATTTTTGTTTTTTTCCCCTAATAATTTTCCATGTAGTGTAAGAGCACAAATTACTCTGACAACTGTGCTGATCATACCTTTTCCTTATGTTTCCTAGTATCATTTAAATATTGCCTTATTTTCTTCCCCCTTCCCGAGCTGAGTCAGCTTAGCAAACTGTTGAAGTAAAGACTATGTCTGTCAACATTTTTAGGTGGCCTGTGAAATTTACATATTGATTTGGCCCTGCCCACATGAGCACTGGCCACATATACAGAGGTGTTCTCTCTTTAATCTCTTTTCCACACAGCTCCTACCATGGCTTCTATTAAATATATGGGTAAGTTTACCTTTTCATTTTAATGTAATGTCTTTGCTTTTATCCTGTGTTTCCAGTCATTAGATTACATGGTTTAAGTCTAAACTTTAGGGGCGGCTGGGTGGCTCAGTTGGTTAAAGCCTCTGCCTTGGACGCAGATCATGATCCCAGGGTCCTGGGATCGAGCCCCGCATCAGGCTCTCTGCTCAGCGGGGAGCCTGCCTCCCCCTCTCTCTCTGCCTGCTTCTCTGCCTACTTGTGATCTCTGTCTGTCAAATAAATAAAATCTTAAAAAAAATTAAATCTAAACTTTAAATACCCTGACATTCTGCATTTTACCTTTAATGATGTCCTTGAAATTATCTTCTAAGGCCATCTTAGAAGCCTCTGTTTTAGTTTCTCAAGCTTTGACTGGCATGACATTATACTGTTATGTCTTAATTGTGTGCATCTGTATTCATTTATTTTTATTCCTGCATGTGAAGTTCTTCCTCACCATAGAAATCAGGTAAAACATGCCATTGGTTTGATGCTTTCACAAATAAGCAAGGTAGCAAATGAAAATAATAGATGTATGTTTATACACATACACACATAATTATGTGTGCATTTACGAAAGCATAAATATGTATGCATGTGTGTATGTTATGGTTAGTTATCCCCAAACATTAAAGTGATAAAACAAATTTTACTTACGGTTTGGCATTGGTAGCTAATGTTCTAAAATAGTTTACAGGCCTTTAGAAGGATTTTATTTAATTTCAAAATAATTCAGTTAATAACCACTTATAGACTACATTCACTGTTCATTCTCTGTTGTAGTTAGAAATCATTTTCTTCTAAAGGTAACATCAGGTTATTTAAAATTGTTGTTCAATGTGTACAAAGGTGTCAGAGTATATGCAAATTTAGGCATTGATCAAGAACTTTTCATTCTTCTTGTTTTCTTTCAGAAAAGAGTATAGGCTCTTCATTCAGTCTATCTGGGTTTTAATCCATGTTTTGATACACACTAGCTTTGTGACCTCAGTTATCTAAAGGCCCAGGGAGGTGGTATGGCAGGTTATTGAGGTAACACAGGTGAAAGACTTGGTTCAACAAGCCTCCAGTGTGTCTGAGCTCCCTCATATCGTCATCATAATTAGTAGGTCTTTGCATACCCATGCAATCCAAAATTGCAATGTGTATTATACTGAGATTCTTCTATTATACTAAGATGATTTTTCATTTCCTGGCCTGTAAAATAAACAAAAGCAAAAACAAAAAAACAAGCACAAAAACCAAACACCTAAAAAATTCCATCTCCTAGTAGAAGCTGCATACAGATTTACATTAAGTTTAAACCTAATATCTGATTTGATCTTTTAGCCTGAGGGTGTAGGTGAATTCTGTATGATTAATCAGAAGTACAATGACTGTGTGTTACTGAGTCCACAAATCTTGTTGTTGTATATAAGCAGTGATCAGAACTCAGGCCATGTGACCCCTCTTATAGAGTCCTTACACTGTGCCTATCATCTGCTTCTCAAAATGTTGCAATATTTGTTACTCAACTCACTTTCCTCTTCCTCTTTTACTTCATAAGTGTTAAATTCCATGAATCAGCTTATCTGAAAATATTGTTACAAATGATTTTATTTAAGCCATATAAATACTAAAAGAATTATTATTTTTAATACTTTTGAAATGAAGAGAGTTTTCAAAGTATGACAGGAAATTACTGTGAAAGTTAATGGCATAAGAATTTTAAAACTTTAAATTTAAATTTAAAAAACATAAAAATTTTAAACTTTAATAGTATAAAATTAGACAAAAAATAAAGTTTAATATTATCAAAATTTTCTTAGAACTGTCAAATGTCAGAAAACTGGCCAGTTCCTTAGTAATTAACAAGGAAAGGACAAACAAATTCGTAGAAGAAAAATGGACAAGAATATAATCACAAATACTTTAAAGATTTATTTATTTTAGAGACAGCATGTGTGCACAAGCATGGGGAGGGACTGAGAGAGAGGGAGAGAGAGAATCCCAAGCTGACTCGCCCCTGAGCATGGAACCCATGCAGGGCTCAATCTCACGACCCTGAGACTTCAGGACCTGAGCAGAAACCAAGAGTCAGACACTCAACTGACTAAGCCACCCAGGCACCCCTCACAAATATTTTAGAATAGAAATGGCTAATATACCTAAGAAAATAGGTTCAACTTCATTCGTTTAAATATTTACCAATAAAAAAGTACTTGTTAAAAACTCAATTCAGTATAAACCAGTAAGAATGTGTATGCAGACAGGTAGTCTCTCACATTGTGGTGTAGATGTATAAACAGAAATCTGGTAAAGCTCTACCCTCCACCCCTGCAAAAAAATTTGACCTAGAAATTTCACTCACTGCTGTTTACTGGTGTCCTAGAACACGGAAATAAAACTATATATACATACAGTGATATTGTAATAATGTTGTAGGTGACAGGTGAAAGCTACACCTGGAAGCATAGCATAACACAGAGCTGTTGAATCACCGTGTTGTACACCTGAAACTAAGGTGTGTGTCAGCTGTACTCAAAAAAATTTTTTTTCATTTTATTTTATTTTATTTCTTTTCAGTGTTCCAGAATTCATTGTTTATGCACTCAAAAAATTTTAAAACTGTATATGAATGTTTAGCATTTTTTGGTAAGATCATAGAACTGCCAGTAAAAGTGTCCATTAAAAAAGAGATCAGTTGGGGCACCTGGGTGGCTCAGTGGATTAAGCCGCTGCCTTCGGCTCGGGTCATGATCTCAGGGTGCTGAGATCGAGCCCCACGTTGGGCTCTCTGCTCCGCAGGGAGCCTGCTTCCTCCACTCTCTCTGCCTGCCTCTCTGCCTACTTGTGATCTCTGTCTGTCAAATAAATAAATAAAATCTTAAAAAAAAAAAAAAAAATCAGTTATTGGGGCACCTGGGTGGCTCAGTGGGTTAAAGCCTCTGCCTTCAGCTCAGGTCATGATCCCAGGGTCCTGGGATGGAGCCCCGTATGGAGCCTGCAAAGATCAGTTATTTAAAAGACAGTACATCCTTTACTATGGGATATTTTTCAATAATGGAAAAAGAGAACATTAACTCTATCCAAAATAGGGTATCTCCAAGGCATATGGTTTGAGAAGAGTCCATTGCAGAAAGTATGACTTGGTATGTGTACTATTCCATATATGTATGTATGTAAATTTAAAATTCATAAAGCTGTAGGTGGTTGAGAACATAACTAAATTGGGCATTGAAACTTCTCATTTTATACATTTTTATAATTTTCAACATTTCTTATTTGCCCGTTTTACTTGAATAAATTCCCTAACTTAAACATTTGATTAATAGCCAATGATCACCATAGCAAGTACAGATTAAACTCTTTATGTCAGGCTCTGTGCTAAATCCTTAATATTATCACTGTCAATCTTTACAACAGTTCTGAAAACGCAGTATTTCCACTGTAACCAAGAGAGGCAAAGTAGTTAGCAATAAGGCACATGCTTTAGGAAGTGATGAACTCCAAATTCAAACTCTGGTCCATTGACTGTCAAAGCAGATGTTCTTCATCTCAACCGTTGAATATTTGTGGTATGAACAGACAGCCTAGTAACTTCTGATTTCTGGCCATCCTTGCTATTTTTTTTTTTTTTTTAAGGGGGGAAGGAGGGAGAGGAGAGAGAGAATTTTAAGCAGGCTCCAAGCCTAGTGTGGAGCCTGATGTGGGGCTCGATCTCATGATCCTGAGATCATGACCTGAGCCCAAATCAATAGTCAGAAACAACCTACTGAACCACCCAGGGGCCCCCATTCTGACTCCTTTTAGAATATTGTGGTTATGACAATTACTGTGTGTATCCATTTATTTAACTGGTTACCAGCTTTGAGTCTGGTCTTCACTCTGGAGATTGAGCAGTGAACTAACTGGACAAATGTCTCCCTCCTCTTGGAGCCAGTATTCTAGCAGATGCAAAAACAGGACAAAAATATAAGCCAAATCTATGTAGGATAGTGCTATATAATCATCAGATAATAGAACGGAAGGGAGAAAAGGGGCAGGGGCCCAGTGGGAGGGAGTTGAATTTGAGTGCTAGTGATCAGGCCCCTGTCATGTGTTGCAAAGAAGTCCCTCACTTAGTTCTTACCATCCTCTTACTTAGTTTTGTTCATTTTTTGATTAAAAAATAAGAGTAAGAGGTCCTTTAACTACTAACCTCCACTCGATTCAACCAGTGCCCAGTAACCTCAGGATTCACTTGTCTGTCTGGTTTCAAACCCTGTGTGGTCACCAAAAAGGGTTCCTAGAGAGCTGTGCCTAAGCAGACTGTTGCAAGTTTCATCTTTCGTTTTACTAGATCTGTCTAGTGCTCTAGTGGACGTACATATGGCAAGGTGTACTCTCATATAAAATACATCCCTTCAAAATACTGTGGGTACATATTCTTTTCCCAAAATGAAAACCTCAACATTGTTTACTCAGAAATGGGTGCAGGGTTTTTCTGCTTTATTGTCCCAGGTATAGATTTTGCTCAAAATCTACGTGTATGGTTACAGATTTTACCTAGCTGTGCTTTTTCTGGGTCTTAGCACACAAGACTCAGAAAGCTACTCAGGAATTGCTGTCTATGGGATTGAACACAGCTGACCTCTGGGAATGTAAATTTGATTCTTTGGACTGCTTGAGGGTGTGTGACATTTCCCTTTCCAGAGACAGTCAGAGGGTTGGGATGACATTAGGCTACTGATGAGTGTTCCAAGTAAGTTCAGTGTCAAAGCATCTATTTTGCTTGTATTTTTTTTCTGAAGTATCTTTCTGTGATGGTGTTCATGTTTTCATCGTCATTTAACTATCCTTGCAATGTGTTTAAAATTTGCTCTTTAAAATAGGAGCTATCTGAACTCCGGTGTCTGTGAGCTATTTTTGAATTGTCATGTTGGGGGCGGGGGAAGTGTGTGAGAATTCAAGTTGAGAAGAAAATATATCAAAGCAGTTCAAGAACAATAAAATAGATACTCTTAAGATAGTTATTAAAATAGCCCTTCAATACCTTTTTACTAATACAACAAAGGTCACAGTCCTTTCAAGGACTCCTCTTTTTAAGTTACTTGAAATCTCTAAGCTCTTCTGTTGAAATGAAAAGCATAAATCACAAGGGGATTGTACAAGTTCATTTTTATTTTATCCTAATGGGGTGGTCTCAGATTTAGAAAGGAAAAGCCCAATATGCCTAAAGTACTAATACCTACGCATTCATTTTTAAATATAAGTATCCGTGAAAATACCTGGGAAAAGAAGCGTTGAGGGAAAAAGAGCACTTGAGATTCTTGTCCAGTTGTACTGCAGTGCTAACAAATGAAGAGAGTCCCACCATACTCAGAAGGGAGAGCACAGGCAATCTAGTGAGAAGGGCTACTTTAAATACGATCTAATGAACTAAATATATCTTGCCTGTTGTTGTCAGCTTGCTTTATTTCAAGGTTGACTTGGAGGCATTTATGCAGCAGCCTGTCTGGTAGATGGCAGTTTAACTTTGTAAAGATGTTGATCTTCCTTACATGATTTTGGGAATTTCTTTGTATTCTTAGTATTGATGCTTTTCCCCCCAGAATTAGATTTTAAAATCTTGCCTTTCCTTAAAAGTACCTTGAGTATATACCTTTTTACATTAAAAGGTCATTTTAAATGTAATTTTATTTAAATGTTATTGAATAGTTGTCTTTTGGCTGAAGAAACCTAAGGGAATTTAATTTTTTTGTTTTCATATGGATATTTTGCTGTGCTCATGACAGTTGTGGAAAACTAACAGAAAATGATCAACATTGGTTAAGAATTTCCAGTTAGAACAATATGCTGTTTCCTTTTTTAAAGTCAGTTTATCATCCTTGTTGATTGACAGTGTCTCCAATTGTTTTCAAAATCCTTACTCTTTATGCACTTTAGATTAACACGGTCTAGAGAAGTGCATTTTCTTTCAACTTTGTGGAGTTTTGCAAGCTAAATCATGATGAGGAAGTAAGATTACTAATTCTTCCTAATTTACACTCCCTCCCACCCCAGACCCAGTTCATCATCTGGAATAATGATTATGCAGGAAAATAGAATATATTAAAGGCAGATCAGCAGGTCAGTGCCTTTTATTTCTCTGGCCTCTGACTTACTTGGTTGGGAAAATGGCCAAAAAAAAAAAAAAAAGTCTGCTGAGTATCTCAGATATAGGTAATGGGTCCTCACCAGACCATAAAAATAGACCTGTAAGAGCCATACCAGTAGTGTGATGTGGGTGGGTTTCTTTTCCTTTTTTTTTTTTTCCTAATTCCTCTGGCAACAAACCGCTCACTGGGATTCGATATCTTACTTTTTTTTTTTAAGCATATTTAAACTCACAGGCTTTATGTAATGAGGACTTTAGTGTAGAGTTTTTCTGCAGAGTACCATTTGGTCCTACCAAGAACTGTCTGTTCAAATGTTTGAGCCTTTGATTGAAAAATCTTGCTTAGCCTATTTAAAGGTAAGTCATATGGTTTGTTTCTAACAAAAAAGATTTCTATCTCCTAAATGATAGGAGATGACTCTAGTATAATAACACTCTTAAGAAGTTGTAGCACAATAACAACAAAAAGCTGTAACTGTTTTTTCAAAGTCATTAGGCTTTTTTTAAAAATTAGATTTGTGTTGTTTTCCAAGTAACAAGTCTTTCTACATTTTATGTTTAAAAAATATTAAAACCTTGTCCAATGATCAGTGGCATTTTATTTTTTGATGTTCAAAGTTTTACATCTATAAATATTAATATTTAAAATGATTTATGATCCAGTTTGATTACTGTGAAACTTTCATTGTACACTTAAGTTATTTATACCTGATTTTTAATTTAGGAATAAAAATTCATGGTAAGATTAATATAATGGATTAGTTGTTATAACTTGCTATTCTTATGTCCACAACATTTCTAGTTTGTAGTTCACTACTTATTACTTGACAGAATCACTAGTGTGTTTAGTTTTCTATCTGAATAGCATTAATTGTTGGTGAACTTCGTAACTTTGGTTAAATGCAATGTGTATTTTGGATATGTTCTTGTTAAACATTTTTTCCTTAATGAGCAGAGAAACTATAATTGCTACTTGGAATGGTAAATTATATTCCAAATAATGATTCTAGATTTAACTAATTAGTGTAAATTATGTAAAATTTGGTAGTAGGAGATAAAAAAGAAATCAAAATTAATATTTTTGGCTCTGTAGAAAGATTATTACAAACATCAGTGAATTATTTCCTTGAATGATGACACCAAATTTATTTATTTATTTTTAAAGATTTTATTTATTTATTTGACAGAGACAGCGAGAGAGGGAACATAGCAGGGGGAGTGGAAGAGGGAGAAGCTAACTTCCTGCCAAGCAGAGAGCCGGATACGGGGCTCGATCCCAGGACTCTGGGATCATGATCTGAGCTGAAGGCAGACGCTTTAAAGACTGAGCTGCCCAGGATCCCTAATTTTAAATTAAGGAGAAATCATCCTAGGAAAATTAAAAGTTTCAATTTAATTACAGAAAGTTAATTCATAAGGAAATGGCATAAATTCTCTGGAGCAAATCTCACACAGTTTCTGGAATTATCAAGAAACATAGTGAAAGCCGTTTTTAAAATGTTTGCATGCATTTTTCAGTCCCCTCCTATGTGGTTTTGAGTTAGTAATGTCTTTTGAACCTAAAAGAAGCATTACTTCCAATATTGGTTCAGAAAAAAAACAAAATGAAATTTTAAAAGGGTTTTGTTATGTAGGGTCCAGTGGTCCATTGGATTTTATGAGAGAAAAATATGTAGAAAATCTTTATTTACCAGAATCATTATTATAGCAGAACAATGAATCCTGTCCACTATCATCAGATAACAGGTTAGTCTGGGAGGTACACCAACCTTACAATTGGAGAGTACTTGCACAGGATGTACTGGAAAGTTTGGAATTTATAGTTGCCACCCTTATTTTTTATGAAAATGTTTGATCCTGTTTACTCAAGAGCACTTGAATCTTGTGGGTTTCTGTTTCTGAAGGAGGAAATTCTGTAACCCTCTCTTGATTTAATCACAAGGTGTTTTCATTCACTGGCCCAAGTTATGGCTAAAAGCTTTAGGCAGCATCTCCTAAACTAGCAGCTACCTCCCCATTTGTGTGATACTCTAAGTCCCTATATATATATATATTTAAAAAAAGTTTTTCATCAGATTTTATTGTTATCTAAGTGTTTTGCAAATAATCGTTCCTACTTGTATACACTACATACATTTATTAGATTAAAAAATTGGCCAGTATGAAATAACATTTTATTGTTTAATTGTATGGTCATTCACAATAATATTTCATGATAACATGTCAAAATAACATTTTTTGTGATAGGAATTTTTATATGTAATCTCACTTACTTTTGACATTTACAACCTTATTTGATTAGTGATACAGCCATTTTAGAGAAAATTTAGCCACAGAGAAACTATCCTATCAAGACCCAAATTAAACCTAAATCATTTGACTTCAAAGTCCAGAATCTGAACCATTGCAAAGCACATGATATCTTACTGCTTATAGTATAATTTGAGGTGGGAAAAAATAGAATTCCTGTCTGAGGTTCAAAGATTAAGAAAAGCTCTAGACAATCTTATTTAAATTGATATGATTCTAAGAGAATCATTTCAAACCTATAGTAATTCCTCCAAGTACTCCAAAAAGTAGCCTTGTTTCTAGATGGACTTAGTAATGAAGTCCAATGTACTTACTGTTTTAAGACTACCACCAAAATAAGTTTTAAATTGTAATATTTGTAAAGTATAATTTAGTGATACATATTTTTGTTTCATATTATAGATGTTTATAATTTTTTTCTGTTGTATATTTTTACCTCCACTTATTTTTTTTAATTTATTTATTTTAGAGGAGGCAGAAGGGGAGGGACAGAGAAAAACCCAAGGAGACTCCCTGCTGAGTGTGAAGCCCCATGATGCAGGGCTTGATAACCAGGACCCTGAGATCATGACCTGAGCTGAAACCAAGAGTCAGCCACTAAGGTGTCCCTTCCCCCACATATTCTAACAGGATAGAAATGCACATGTAAAAAGGACTGTGGTAACTTCAATAAGAAAAGATAATTGGATAACGTCTCATCTAGTTATTGAAGTATTTTTCTGCAGAGCCTTAAGGTTCTGTGAGGATGACTCAGAGCCCAAGTGAAGTAGGACAGGAAGGGGAAAGGGCCACAGTTCTTGCCCCCTTTAACCAGAATAGCTTTTCTTTTAGCTATGTTTATACATTGGAATTGCATGTAAAGAATTCTGTCTCTAAATAGAAGATTATATGGTACAGATCTAATGACTTCTGTTTCCACATGATGAAATGCAAGCAGATTTAAATTATTGGTTTACACCCATTGCAACTAGCTTGGGTTTGAACCTGCATCATACTTATGTCTAGGAAATCATGGCATGTAAACATATGTAGGTATGGTGTAGGGTCAGAGTGTGAAAAGGAATCTAATTTTGAAAACTAACTTTCATCATTCATATCCAACCTGTTGAATTAATAACACCAAAAGTGGGTTTTGTGGGCAGGTACCATATTTATTAGGTGAGGAAGGCCTGTGTATCAAAAGAACTGTGTGTGTGTGTGTGTGTGTGTGTGTGTGTGTGTGTGTGGTTGAAAACAGAAGTGTATGATCTGGTTTTCTGTTCTAAGGAAACGTGCAAGGAAGGTTTACGGATAGAATAGGAATTCTGTGCTACTCACTCATGAGTAAGAAAATGTCATGAAGTTCCTGGCATTCATTTATGGTACAAATACTCTTGTAATCTGAAGCTTTTTCAAGTTTTGCCATTCACATCCCAGGAAATTTTACCTCTAGGCCATGCCTTCCCTGGGAGGAGTTCTCCAAGGAACACAGCTTTATCCACACATAGGAAGAATTACAGATTCTCTGGGAATTTTCTGATTTTCTGATCTAATTATTGAAGAGGCTTCTTAGAGCTCAGTCTCTCTGTTTCTACCACCAGGTTTCTAGCATAGTAGAAAGGCACAATGCAATTCATTCTGGAAACACTCCTTTGATTTGACAACGAAAAAAAAGGAAAAAGAAAAATTGTATTCTTCCTCCTTCTTTCAAAGATAACATCCAAGGGAATAAGATACACTTACACATTGTACAAAAAGAATAGGATTTATAATCTGTAAATTGATAAGATACAGCTGGTCTCCCTATAGATTCAAGAAAGGTATGTGATAAGTGATATTTCTAAATATGCCTTTTTCTTTTCTCTTCTTTAGAAAACTTTCAGCCATTAGTTTTCTGTTCTGTACCTGTGATTGTTCTTTGCTTGCCAGATTTAAGTACCTCAAGCAAGAAGTAAATTATTGCAGATATCAATGTCTTGTCTTTTCTTATGAAAGAGAAATAACAATAAATGTAATCCAAAATTAGCAAGTGAAATAAATTACTTTTTAATATGTAAGGAACTATGTTATAGAGAAAACCAAATGTGCAAGACACACATTTTACATGCCCTAGCTAAATATGAGAGAAGAATGGGGAGGAACTACACTTTTTTTTGTGTGTGTGTGAAGATAAACATGGGTGGAAAAACTGTTGAATAGAATGTGCTGTAACCTGAACTTTTCTCTTATATATGCAGTGTGTGTCTTATGTAATGTTTGGCCCTCCTTTGCCTCAGGTGAATAAAACTGATTTTAATTTTATAATATGAAGCATAAGGTTAAAGTATGAGTTGAATAACAATACCTAATTACTCATGGTATCAAGGCACTGAAGGAAAATAAATGAACCCAAGTAATGTCAAATATCTTGCCTATTATTAGGGGGAAAAGTTGGAAAGTTACAACAGTGTACCAAAAATAAATCAGTTGAAAATGTGAAAAAAAAAAAAGACACAAACTCAGTCTTTCTCTCTCAAAAATATTTATACACATGTGAAGTAATGTCAGATTACTACTTGTAGCTTTCCTTACATAACATCCAAACCAGTGTTATCCCAGTAACTGTCTAACCATGAGGTTCAACAGGATAAAGTACTTGATGAATTACTTGATACTTCTGTTTTTTTGATGAACTTAACTCACAAGCAGTGGGATGGATACACTATCTCACTTCAGTTTTAAGTTTAAAGCAGAAAGAGCCTGGGCAGGACCCAGGTTTCCCCATTACTTGCATCTCTGGGGCCCCGGATCCTTAGTAGTCACAATAACGGATTTCCTGGTTCAGAGAGGGAGGCATTGAACAACACGTGCTGTCCCCTGGGTCTTCCGGTAGACATTCCTGGGACTCTGCCCTTCGCAGAAACCCTTCCCTCTAGTACATGGGCTACTTGAATAAAGGAAAATAATTCTGGAAACAGATAGATTCATGATTTGATTACGGCACAGAATCTGGAAAAGGGCAAATATATGCACATATATCTATTTTAGCAACAATAGAATTGTAATTTATAAATCATTTTATGTTCCATCTGTCAGAGTTGCAAATGACATGACAATTAGATTTTTAGTGACGTTTATATGGAACATAAAATAACTTTCCAAAAGGTATGACTTAATATTTGAGTCTTTTTTTAAATAGATTCATGATGTTTTATAAAGAGAACTGCAATTTAACCGTGGGGATTTCCTGTACTAATTTTTAAATGGGTTTGCAAAGCCATTGATTTCTGTAGAGATTCTCTTAGAGCTTCCTCAGGGTGGAAAGGAGAGTGTCAGGTGGGAGAGGGGGACAAAGCTGGGAATCTAGACCCAGGGTTCCCACCACGGTTGCACTCCGTAGTCACTCTGCCCATTTGTCATCCATGTAAGAATCTGAAGAACCAGTTCAGCCACTTAAAAACTGCAGATGTCATTGTAGCATCTTATGTTACACATGAGGAAACTGAAGTGTGAGAGATTAAGTGGTTTGCCCACCGTCATCTGGCAAGAGAGTTGCAAATCAGTTTTTTGGTTTAATCTCTAGTCAGTATGCGAAGTCTCAACTACACTAGGTTAGATCTCTGTATTTGGATTGCTCCTTGAGGTATAACATGCAAATGGGAGGTGGAGGATGGTCTTTGAAATGAGCGTTCAGTAAGATATTACTTAATAAGCTACCCTGATTATGATTATTTGTTCATAGCATACAGAACACCAGGACAGCAAAGCGTGTTACATGATTTCAGAGAGTAGGGGAAGCTTTTCTTCACACTTCACCCCCAAGCAGTTAATAAAAAGCCCACTCCAGACCACAGGAAACCTAAGCCACTTGTTTAGGCTTATATATTTACTTTTTATATTGGAAAAAACATTTGACACTAATAGGATTCAGTCTTCTTAGCCATCAGAACCTCCATGTGAATGAGTTCAGTGCACCCTGATTTACAGTGGAAGTATCCAGGGATAAGGCATGGGTAAAGAGATATGACAAAGATAAGAATGAGTAGAGGTAAGTAAATAAAATTGCCCTGGGAAAACTGTACCAATTATCTTTCTCCATTTTGAGGACAAGTCTAATTTTTCTTATTTTCTTAGCTATACAAGTAATATTCTTGAAAAAAGAAATGGTTCCTCCCCTGGAAATAAGTGCTCATGATATCATAAGAGTGGCACTTCTGTCGCAACAGCGCTGTGGAGGGAAAATCTGAGACCATAAGAAAAGTAGAATTTTTATTATTAAATTTAAAGTGTTGGCAAAAAATATTTTGTATGATTTTTTTTGTCTGCAGTCTTTTGGCATTTATGTTTTCCATGGCCTTGGGCAATAAAGCAGGGAATATTTGTTTCTAAGCTATAAGGCACATTTTAACTGTTCACCAATGTCAGGTCAGCCCCACTTAAAAAAATATAGTTGTAACCAAAAATAAGAATGTGCTTTCAAATACTAGAAGGAACAAATTCTTATTTCTTACAATAGAATCCACTCATATCAGAAATAATTTCCTTTCAGTCTTTGTGAAATAACCACATAGTGTATAAAGATACCAAAAATAAGATTGACTAGGTGCAATACACGAAGCAATTGCCCATGATGACAAAATAATATTGCAGTTGGATATGCAAAAAAAAAAAAAAAGAGAGAGAGAGACTCGTAACAAAGCAGTGCCTATCATTAAAACTAGATATCCTCTACTTCATGTATTTGTAAATTCTTCACACCTATGGTCTATCCAAAATTCAGTTATTAACAATGAAATTGAAAGTAAACTACACTCCTTTCAAATCAAATAGTTCAGGTTTCAACATTATTTATAAAAAATAATTAGGCATGAGCTCAATATCCATGAAAATGAGATTTTCTTTTAGTAGTGGTTATAATTTTGGTGACATGAGAAAGATTCTAGTATTCCCAATTTATTTTCCCAATTTAACCATGCATTTTTGTTTTAACAGATAGCTTATGAATGATTAGAAGAATTGATTCTTTCTGAGACTGCTCAGAACATTCCCTCTAAAATCCATATCTTGCTGGATACTCATAAATAAGGTACAGTAAAGACCACATGTGTTATCATACTTAGCATTTGGCAGATAAAACCTCAGTCCACACATCTTCATGAGCAGGAGAGCTCCAGGCAGAGTGTGGGCGGCTGTGTTTGGGAAGCGAATCCAGATAAAGGGCTAGCAGGCACCCAAGAGTCCCAGGAAAGCAGATGAGGCCAGAAGTACAGCAAGCATGTTCTCCTGAGATAAGATTTCAGTGCTCATCATCCAACAGTAGAAAACTGAAAAGATGAGAATTTTGAGGAAATACTCTCTGACGAAATCTTTTAGATCTTCCACCAGTAGATAGTTAAAATCGAGAAGGGGAGGACCTAATGTAGAAAGTCCATCTCTAAAACAAAAAGGAAAAGCATCTGTTTATTTATAACTGGCAAAATGACTTTTCAGTTGCATTTTCTTTGTACTTTGTTCTTCTCATACTGATTATTTAAGCTTCTGTTTTATGATCTCTTTCTAAGGCTAAACCCAGACCTCTTGAAACCATCTAATCAAAGCCAGGAGTTTGAAAGAAGCAGGTGCTGAACAGTTTCAGCACCCTGAAACTGTTCCCTGATAAAGAAAATGGGCTGTGATCGAAACTGTGGGCTCATCGCCGGTGCGGTTATTGGCGCAGTGCTGGCTGTGTTTGGAGGTATTCTGATGCCGGTTGGAGACATGCTTATTGAGAAGACCATTAAGAAGGTACAAGTAGTCTAAAGGGTATTTCTTGTCATTGGGATTCAGTCTGTCTGCTGTCCCTGTTTTGCTGTGGTACCTGTTTTCTATTTCATGGTCACTAGCAACGTTGTGTCTTTAATACAAAGGGGGTAATGAACCATTGCAACTTCACCTGGTAGAGAAATGTTGAAAATATAATGTACATTGAACATGAACGCATCACCGTCTTAAGCGTAATATTCCAGTTCTGACAAAAGCTGTGTAGAGGTATGCAGGTTAGTAGAAGTGATTGCTTTTCATTATGTCTCAAGACTAGGTTGATATGCTTTTGAATGAAAAGTGTGTTTTGTGAGGGTACATTTATAAAATTAGTTGTACTTTGGTTCATGTTGAGAGAAATTAATATATTTATGTGTAGGTAGATACATACACACACACATACATATACACTTAAAATGGATTATACTTCATAATGAAGCAGGAATCTTTGGTAAAACTGGTATAAATTTTTTTATTTTGCAAACTGCTGCTTTTTATAATATGTAATGACAGATGATTATCTTATAAACATTTCCTATTTATAAAGGTTTATACTGATTCTGCGAAAATACTTTCAGAAACGTTATGTAGGACAAAGCCAACATATATGCAATGAGTTGCCTGTAGTTTTAACAAAAATTAGAATTCATGGGGCGCCTGGGTGGCTCAGTGGGTTAAAGCCGCTGCCTTCGGCTCGGGTCGTGATCCCGGGGTCCTGGGATCGAGCCCCGCGTCCGGCTCTCTGCTTGGCGGGGAGCCTGCTTCCCTTCCTCTCTCTCTGCCTGCTTCTCTGCCTGCTTGTGATCTCTGTCAAATAAATAAATTAAAAAAAAAAATTAGAATTCATCTCTGACCCTCATTCTTTTTAATGAGCTTCACATACACCAAACTTTGACTGAGAGAGAGAGAGAGGGAGCACAAGAGTAAGAGTAAGAAGCAGGTTGGCAAGAGTCCTAAACCATGGGTGACAAATTCAAATGGCTTCAGGGGTTTGGAGACAGGTTTAAAAAAAAAAAGAAGAAGAAGAAGAAGATTCCAAGGACAAAATAACATAAGAACAGGAACTATTGTGAACCTTGAGAGGTGTGTCCTGCCCCAGGGCATGTATACTTAGGTTTTATTTGGCAAATGTTATATGTAAAAAAACTATCTGAGTGATGGCCTCAGTTGCAGCCTGTCTGGCTGTCAGTAGAGGGCTAAGGAGCATAGTACATAATGGAGAACAACAAAAATCCATAAAATGGGCTAGACCTACCAATTTATACTAAAATTTCTGTTAGTGCCAAAATTTTTACTTCCCTCATCCATTCATCCCTGTTGGCCTCTTGTTCTTACTATGAGTATAAATAATAAATAGCTTTAAAAATTTTTATTTATTTATTTATTTAATAGACACAAGGCAGAGAGGCAGGCAGATAGAGAGGAAGGGAAGAAGGCTCCCCGCTGAGCAGAGAGCCCGACATGGGGCTCTATCCCAGGACCCTGAGATCATTTCCCGAGCTGAAGGCAGAGGCTTTAACCCACTGAGCCACCCAGACGCCCCAAATAATAAATAGTTTTAAAATTAAAAGAAAATGTCTTGGGGCCACTGGGTGGCTCAGTTAAGCACCTCCTTTTGGCTCAGGTCATGATCTCTGGGTCCTGGGATCGTGTCCCACATTGGGCTCCTTGCTCAGCGGAGAGCCTGCTTCTCCCTCTGCCTGCTGCTCCCCTTGCTTCTGCACTCTTTCTCTGTCTATCAAATAAATAAAATTTAAAAAAAAATTGTCTCACCATAGCCATTGTCTTCGTATAGAAGATAGGACAGTAGGACATTTTTGAGATAATGGCTCCTATATATGAGTGCTATATTTGCTCAATAATAATCTAGGCATTTCTAGCATTGCTATTACTAACACATTGCAAAGCTTCAACCCCATGCATTTAACTTCAACTTTAAAAATATATTGTAAAAAAATAATAAAAAGTAAAAATATATTGTAAATGGAATGTCACCCCTCCCTCCTTGGAATTCCCAGTTTTCTTGCTATTATTTATGATTCACTTCAAGAGAGACAAGCAGATGTTGGTGAGGTGGGGCTCACGTGACCATGTGAGGTGGAATTCCACTGCGTGGTCCTCTTCCTACTTTATAAACTGTGCTTCCCTTCTGGAACTTCTGTGGAGAAAGCACAGAATCAGTTTCTCTGCTAACACAAAGGCTGCAATTATCTTTTGGGAAAGTCTCCAGAATGGAAAGTCACCATAATCTCCCACTGTGCAGCATTTTAGGCTTTTTTTTTTCTGACACATAATTAATGTTCAGTAGCTAAATATTGATCATTTATCTTTTTCTTCTTCATTCAACAACAATAGTACAGATAACCTCTCTTTTCAACATTGTGTGAAGTGCTAACATCTGTTTTGTGTTTAACGTTTATCTCTACATTCGTAATAGTTAATCAAAAAAAGGAGTTTTGAGATGCCAAAAATGTGCTTTTATATAGTAATAGGGAGGAAAATACATATTTTTTTACCTCAACAAGCTTAAGATTTAACTGGAGACGGTATATCATACCAACATACAGAGAACTCTGAGCCTCATATATCATATGGGAAAATGCTACTTGGAGTTCTTTCTCAGAATAGTAACTTCAGAAAGGTGAACCTGTTGGATTTTGATCAAGCATAGGATTTTGAAAGTCCAAAGAGGGCTGCAATAAAAGCATCAGAGGACTGATTAATATTATGGAAAAAGTTGTGAAAATGCAACTAATAGCTCTGAAGAAGGAGGGAAGAATCCAGAAAATGTGCCGCAAATATAGGATCAACAAAAGAGAAGATTAGAAAAACAGCGTGGGGTGAAATTTAGGAAGCTTCGAAGATCAGGCAGAAGAATATTTAATTTGACTATGTGACAGGCAGTAGTAGTTGGTGGCTGTTTTCTTGAAGGCATAAGAGATAACAAAACCTGCATGTAGAGATTGGTATCATATGGCCAGCATTTATTCAGAGCTGTGAAGAGCTTCAAATATACCAATTCATTTAATCTTTGCATATCTCTATGAGAAGCTGTTATTTTATCCATTTTAGTCACAAGACCTTAAATCGACTTGCCAACTCATGTGGCCAGAAGAGTCCGTTCCCAAACCTAGACAGTGTGAAGGCAGACTAGATCACACACAGTCTTGTGCACTGTGATCCTGCCATAGAAAGGGTTGAAGAGTGAGGGGGCCAAAAACAGGAGAACAAGGAAAGCCTATGTAGGATATAACCACTTTGAGGGAGAACCTTAAGAGTCCCTTTTAGCAAGATCTCTGCACAGTCTGCACCTGATACCACAGAGGTGATCTGGGATCACATGGTAGCGTACATAGGAAAAAAAAAAAATGGGTGATGGAGTGTGGTGCAGTTTGGATATGGAGCTAAATTATTAGGAAAAAGGGTAAAAATACTTCAAGATGTCCAGCTGAGCTATTGGGAAAGATGTGCTATGGGCAGGGGGGGGGGGGAGACAGGTTTTATGAGTGTTTTGATGAGAATATCAGTGTATATTTCAAAGGTCAGAACTCAGATTGATCATTGCTATAGAGATTACAGATAAAACTAAACAGTCAATGTGCTTTCTCAAGAACTTGAGTATAGAGAAAAAAAGCAGGGTTTTATGCATAATTCAGAGGTAAGAAGACAAAAACAAACAATTTTATGTGAAGAAATAAAAACAAAAGAGTGTAAATAATTTGGAAGTTAGTGGGGGGCCAGCACTCAAGGAAAGAGAAAATCAAATGCTCTCAGGCCAATGAAAATTCAGGAAATAATGGTTAGAACATGGTCACTAAGGTTACTGAATGTATAAATTCAGTAGGGTAGGATAACAAATTTAGCAGGGAAATGCAGCAAAGAAATGGAGGACTTTCTCTTCTTGCTTTTGAAGTAAGCGTTATTTGTGCAACCTTTTACAAGACAAGGTGGGAGAGTATGGATCTAGAACCTAGAAGGAGAAGGAGGCACAAAACAGATTGAGGAAGAATGAGTTCCAAAAAACTCCTGATAGTTTATATCATATGCCTGCCACATGTCCATAGACTAAGACTAACCATTAGAATCCCTTCAGTGGTCAGAATCTCTGATATATTTAAGACTAAGCCTGATTTTCTCTCAGATTTCCATATAGTGACATTGATCTTATCAATTTTAGTCCTATAAAGATGCCGGGACTTTTTCTTTCATTATACTAGGCTATTTCTTTTTTCTTCAATTTACAAAAACTGTTCTAAAAATAAGATTGCAACATGGATATACTTGACACAGAGTAGGAGTCAAATCTCTGAATTAAAAGTAAACCCACGGAGCCCAGTGCCTTTAAGACCCCCTGCCTCAGGAGCACTTAGGTTAAAGCTATTATTTTGCAAACATAAATGTTTTAGTTCTGGTTATTGTTTGCTACTGAAACTCACTGAAAATTACTTTCTTCACTTAATTGACTGATAGCAAACTGGGCAAGTTGTTACTTGCATATAAGCACCCTTTAAAAAAAATGAAGTGTTTACTTGAAAAAGGTCAGAAAATCATCCTATGCTGTTATCTCATTTATAAAGTGGAATTGGAACTGGGTGCTGTCTTCTGTGATATCATTTAAATCTAAATGATATCACAGAAGACAGCACCCGGTCAGCACTTAAAATAGTCTAAAATAGTCCAGAAATTTTACTTCTTTTATATATATGTGTGTGCATGTATGTATACATGTAACATTCATTTTACTTACTTTCTAACGGGTGTTTTCTAGGGACATCATGCTTTTTACAGATTACAGCTGAATACTATCTTACCAGTACTTCTGACTCTGATTGCTAAGAAAGTTCTGTGGAGTCAGCAGGTTTATGCAGTCTTACATAGCTAGACAAAGTCAATGGCACTAGCTGTCACAAATGTGGAAACTACCACAGCACTTTGGAAAAAGGTCAAAGTACTATCACCATTTACAAAAGATAATTGGTTACTTGATGTTGTTAATACCACTTGATAAATATTTGTGTAACATTGGTAATTTTAAATAAATCTCAATTTCCCTATCATAGTATATATAGGACACCAAGAAGGAAATTAAAGCTTCCTTTTCTTTCCTCCTAAAAGACTAATGTTAACTTGTGCCATCAGTCAATTACACCATCATTTCTTTCCCCTATTCTTAAAAAGAACAACCCTTTGGTAGCTTGTAAGACATGCCTGCAGATAAAATAAATTGAAATGATAATTATTTATTAAAATAGCCCACATTTGACTTGATAGTCCATATTTTAAATAATAGAATATTTATATTACTCCTATAATACCATCTTATAGTGTTTGCAGGTATGAAAAAATGATTTGTAGAAATTGTTTTATGTTAATGACAATATATGAGAACATAAAAATGAACATGAAACAATATAAAGTAAATTTTAAATTAGAGGTGTAAAAATGGATGAAACACTACATATATTTTGCATTTGAACTACAATAATAAAATTACTTAAAACCAGTGTTTCAAGAAACAGCAGGTATGTATATATAATTTTCATCCTCCCATCCAAGTTGTATCAATGTATCAGCATAATTTAGTACTCACGCTGAATGCACAGCCTCCCATATTAAGTTCTCACATCAGTTTTTGGAGGCTAATTTCCTGGGTTTCAACAAATCTTATGCTGGGTTTTAATTGATGACTTGAGGCTGAAGCTCTTCTTTGACTATCAGCACAACTGCCACTAATACCATAATTCAGTGTGGTTAGTGTACACGTGCACACATGCACACGTGTGCACACACTTGTGTGCATAATGCACAAATTTTTTTGCATGTGAGGAAATGGCTTGTAACTAGTCCTAAATGGAACAAATTGTGGTAGTGAACAGGGAGGGTGAAGACTATTTTCAGTATGTTTCTACATTTTAAGGAAGTTTTTTTTTTTTGAAAATTCTTTTTTTTTTTTTTAAGATTTTGTTTATTTATTTGACACAGAGAGATCACAAGCAGGCAGAGAGGCAGGAAGAGAAAGAGGGGGAAGCAGGCTCCCCGCTGAGCAGAGAGCCTGATGTGGGGCTTGATCCCAGGACCCTGGGATCATGACCTGAGCCGAAGGCAGAGGCCTTAAACCACTGAGCCACCCAGGCGCCCCTTAAGGAAGTTTTAATGTCACTGCGGTGAGAATGAATTTTAAAATGACTAAATAGCAGAAAAAAAGTGCTAGAGAATACTATGTGAGTTATCACCACATGACTGGCTGAGACAGAGAATGCTGTGAATGAAACAATTCAAGCAGTCTAGAGACTAAATGGAGTTAGAATTCTCCCCCCAAAGGGTGGATAGGATTTGTATGAGAATAATAGCTAAGATTTACTGAATATCGCTAGCTATGTGGAAACACTGTTTGAAGTGCTCACATTTATTAATCTCTACAACTAGGAGGCTAAATATTCAATTAAACCATATTCAACTTACGTTGAGTTTCAAAAATACTAATTTCATGTGGTTCAACCTAATACTATTTTTTAATACCTATTTTACAGATAAACTGACATTATAAACTTGACAGTATAAAGACATTAAATAACCTCCCTCAGTTTGAGTGGTTTGCACAGGACCAAACTGGGGACGAACCCCATAGGATCTAGTGTCATTCTTAAATATTTCACTCTGTTTTGTTGGAAGAAGCCACTATGCTTGTTCAGGGTGAGGATAAGGGATTCTAAGTCATAGACTAAATTCTGCTACACATAATTCTCTTAGCACTTTATGAGATCCTTGAGAAATGGGACAACATTGGGCACATTGGTACCCGACCTACTCCACACATAGGAGGATATCAAGGGCATTTTAATAATGACACCAAATTTGATGAGCAGTTTTCCTGCAACAGCAATGATACAGTGGGTATGTAACTAGGTGGAAGACACCGCTGTTCCAAACATCTGCTTTCAAATTAATGTAGCAAATTAGAAGTTACAATGTCAGTAGTTTTCAACCCAGTTGGAGTCCTTGCCATAGTAGAGTCATCAGGTTGGAGTCTAGTCAGGAATGGGGTTGGTAGACTGTGTGCTTCAGGTCAGGAACAGATACTGATGGACACGTCAGCCAAGTGAGAGGACCTTAAATTTTATTATATTTTCATGTACATCATTATCGACTCCATACTTTAAATATAGTGAGAGCTTTGCAAAATTGGCTAGACAGCCCAAATCCAACTTAAGAGTCAGGCATAAAATTCTTTGTTCCTTTTAAAATTAGAGGAACTTGTGGCATTTTTGGTCTTGGTACTCAAGGAGTGGCTGTACTATTTTCTAATACATATAGTAGTCTTAGGACCAGAAGAAATGCATCCCTATTTTGACTGTTTCAATATTTTTTCTCATTGTCTCTGATCAAACCATGCATTATGGAAACTACACAAGAATGGAGTAAGGACTGATTTCAGTATTACCTGCTACTAAACTGTCACATAACATTGATTCAGAACTCATTTCTAGATGTGGAAATCTAGAAATGAGACTTTCTCCAGAACTCGTTTCTCCAGAACTCATTTCTACCACTGAAAAAAAACAGAGACGGAGTTAGATGACCCTTCTTCTAAAAGCTGATAATTCAATGTGTTCATTTCAATTTTTGTGTTTCAACTTGCCCGTTTAAGAAAAATACCTCCTGATCAACAAATAAGGCAGAATGATTCCTGGCCTTTAGAAGAAAGGCATGATAACACTGACAGTCTTTTGATTTTAAATGCACACATCTTAGGGTTAGGGAGGTTTTCTGTCCTGCCAAGTACCTTCCGTCATAGTTCCTTTTCAATTCTATAAACATTTATTGAGTTTCTTTCATTAAGAACTAAAATAAAATGTGTACCTTAAGAGTTATATGATAAATATTTGCTATTGCATTAGTCCTGGAGATTCTTACAGTGCAAGAGTAGTAGTGCCTATGTTCATGTATTCTTTCCCTCATACAGGCTCATGAAATTGGTACATTTTCCTAGCTGTCAGTTTCAAAACCCTCATCAAATATCTTTACATTTAGAATAGCTGTGAGACTTCATCTGCTTGTAACTCTGTATTAATATTGAGCTTGTTAGTATTGGAAAGAAGACTTGTGGGGAGCTAATAAAAAGTTTTTTCAAGGACCAGTGGTTGCAAAAATAATGGTCTCACATCATTTTAGCAGCTCCAGTGAGCCCAGTGAAAATGCATTGCAACAGTGTGGGGTTTTGTAATAGCATTTTAGCTTGGTGCCCTGTTCTTCTCTAAGGAATTTCCTTATTCTCTGCATTAAGCAATAAGTAATCTATCCTGAAGATATGAAACCTAGTTTGACTTCTTCCAACTAAGTGCAGAGGTAACAGGATAAAAAAAAAAAAAAGATAGTAATAGCACAGTGTAAAAGAGGACTAGTCTAAGAGTCAGAGACCAGGATTTTCATGATGTTTCTGCTGCTCTTAGAGTGCCCATGGGCCAGCCACATAGTTCCTCAGAGCCTCAGAGTGCTCGCCCAAAAACTGTGATAATGTTCAGTGTCCTTTCCCAATTCATCGTTCTATGAATTGATGCTTCCTGGTGAGGGAAATGAACAGGTTACATTGTTCTGTATTCATGGGTTTGTTTGGGCACATTTTCTGTGAAATACTTTTCTTCCTCTTCCTCAAGCACAAAGATGGGGCTTTCCATTCTGGGCATTCTTCCCTAGGTACTTAATTGGAAGTATCAAATCACCTTTGTTTGCTCTGGTTACCATAGCCTTACAGACTTTTGGCTCAGAGAGTAGAAGCCACGGATAGAAACTGGGAGAGCATCTATTACTCCCTCAATTAATAGGTAGTGAAATTGACCCTGAGGGGTCTGGTGACTTTCTACTCGGTCCCACAGCATTTAAAACAAGGGAACAGGTTTCTAATATAGGGTTTTGTGGTTCCATCATTGGTACTTTTTTCTACTTGTTTAGCCTCACTACATGGGGCATTGATGATTTGTAATGAATTCCACAAAAGAAGAATAAGACAACTTCCTTATTTCATCCTTTTATTCTAAAAGTGGTAACTTAAAAATGTTAGACTATTACAGCTTTTGGAAACATGTCCTTTTCAGTTA
Organism: Taxidea taxus jeffersonii; assembly: GCA_003697995.1. Taxonomy (NCBI): domain Eukaryota; kingdom Metazoa; phylum Chordata; class Mammalia; order Carnivora; family Mustelidae; genus Taxidea; species Taxidea taxus. The sequence continues at coordinate 3,963 of ML101502.1, read as the reverse complement.
CCCCAAATATATTGAGTTAGGGATTGAGAAGGATTTTGAGAGAGAGAAAATGTGGGAGCAGGCATGGGGGGATGGAGAGAGAGAGAGAGAGAATCTTAAGCAGGTTCCACACCCAGCATGGAGTCCTACTCAGGCTCCATCTGACTACTCTGAAATCATGACCTGAACCAGAGTTGAATGCTTAATTGACTAAGCCACCCAGTTACCCCAGGATTGAAGATTTTGAAGAGAAGTCAGATTTGTGTTTTTCATCAAGAAGACTTTCTTTCCCTTAATTTAATAAATGTTAAGTGATCATGCTCTGAATTGTACAACCTTTGAGGAAAAATTAAAGCTTTCAGTACTGCCAGATTTTTCTCAGTTTTTCTGTTTTGTCTCCTCAGTCTGAGGGCAGAAGAAAAGTTAATGCTCAAGCTGAAAGGAACTTTTTGGAAGAGGTTTAATAAAATTTGCTTAATAAATTGTGTTTAACTGTTGCAATATTACCAGAGGATCACTGTAAACCTTGCCAACTGTTGGCCTTAATTCACCAGCCATGTCTGCAGTATCCCTTTATAAAAGGTTGACTAAAAGAGGTTGCTATAATAATTTGTTTGAAAACATTTCTGTTGCAATCGTATGACAGGTTTGCAAAAGTTCTCCTGAATAAAGTCCTTGAGCTTGGTCCTTGCAGTGGCTCACCAAAAGTTCTAAACTCCCATAAGCGCCCATATTTACTACAAAGAAATAACACAAACTTGTTTTCCTTTTTGTAGCAAGTTGTACTAGAAGAAGGTACAATTGCCTTTCAAAATTGGGTTAAAACAGGCACAGAAGTTTACAGACAGTTTTGGATCTTTGACGTGCAAAACCCACAAGAAGTGGTTGCAAACAGCAGCAAAATCAAGGTCAAACAAAGGGGTCCTTACACATACAGGTGAGTCCCCACAAATAAGTGGCATTCTTTCCTTGACCATCTGTATTTCTGAAAAGACTTTCACTTGCAAAATGACATTTTCAGATGTACTTATTATTTTTTCCAGTAACATATTGAAGTATTTTGTTTCTGCCTATAGAGAATCCTAATCTAAGGATTTAATGATTATAGGAGATACAAGTTTTATTAGAAATTTGGCGGCATCAAATAACTGCCTTATATTTAAGTTACAGGTGTTTTGCACTTGTGACACATACTCTTGGCAACTCTGAAATATGCATGCTTAATAGCAAGATAACCTATGAGAATTTTTAAAACCAGAGTATTTTAAAATCCAAAAATTGACTGTATACATTATACCAGTGGTTCTCAAAGTGTGGTTCCTGCCCCCGAGGCATCAGCCTCCCCTGGGAACTTGCTAGAAATGCAAACTCTCAGATCGTACCCCAGGTCAAATGAGGCAGACTCGTGGGTTGGAGCCCAGGAGTGAGTTTTGCAGACTCTCTGGATGATTTCAGTTCATATCCAATTTTGTGAATCACAGCATTAAACTGATTTTATGTATCTGTAGGATCTGCTAAGGATTTCTATCAAAACTAATTTCCAAGTCAGACAGGTGTTTGTCTCGATTCAGTGGTTTCATCCTTCTGTTTTCTCCAGGACTCAGACTGAAGATGCTATGTCTGTATCTTACATTCCCTAATAGTTTAACATGCTTTTGAAAAGAATCTTCAGGTATTGGTACTAGAGGGGAATAATTATCCAGAAGTTTTCATTTTGTAAACTAAAAAAAACTGACACCAGAGAAAGTGAAGTGATGTGTCTGTGTTCTCACAGACTTAGGAACTGGTGACTCCTAGATTTTTGTATGTTTTTTTTTCTTATTTAAATTACAGACTATGTAATTTTTCCAGCTATAAGGCAGGAAAAGGGGGGAGGAGCTGAGGTGCTAAAGGCACTAACCATCACCAAGGATAGGGACTACATTTCCCTTCCATGTGGGAAGTTAGGTAAGTCCTACTGTATCATTTGTTATACCAATGTGTGATTATTTTTTCCCTCAAAGATAATTATAACTCGTTACATAGCATGATCCATTCTTATTATAAAACTTCATATTTACAATGATTTCTTATAATTGATAGTTTTAATATCTGTTTTAGATAGTCTATAATTACATAATTTATTTCTTTATACATTTATATGTTTTTAGATTGACAACTCCCACTCAAAATATAACATAACAGCCATTTTGAAAGTAGTGCCTGCTGCCCTAGTGTATGATACATACGCTGCTGAGGCTTTGGTGACTTTTCTGTCCTAGCAATTGTCCCCAAGCCTCTTGTTTCTGTGCACATGTCTGTGACTATTCACAGTGCTCTTGAAGAACACTTGGTTTTCATTGTTGCAAAAAAAAACCAAAAAAACCCTTGCAAAATCTTTCATTTTTTCATGGTCTTAGAGTTCTCGTGTCATTATCAAAAGCCTAATATGAGTATTTTGTCCTCGCCCCCCCAAAAAATGTTGTAGCAATAATGTATACCTATGAAAATCTAGAATTCAATGTGAACTAATGAGAATCTAAGAAAAATTATTAAGAAAATTACAACCTGAGTGAACTGAATACATGGGAGGAAAGCAAATAGTTGTTAGAATTTGAGAACTCCTTTTCTGTTTTATTTCTGTTTTATTTCTGTTTTGGGGAGGGTCACATTTCCTATTTTTAAGGATATCGCTTGAGATATGGAGAAATATAAACATAATACTGAATCCAGCCCAAGTCCTGCTCTGATATTTCCTTTTTAGAGACTTTAACCTATCTCTCCAGGGAACGGAAGGGTTAGATATACTTGATTTACTCGGAGAGGCAGTGAGGGGAAGGTTGAATCAGAGAAGCTGGATTTGCAGCTAAAGTTTATAAACAATAAATTCCCATTTGTATAACAATGTTAAAGGGATTTCTAATTAACTAGGGATTATCCTGTCTTATGATGTCACCAAAATGGAGCCATTAGTGTCTGTTTAGATGCCTTAATAATGGGAAAACAATCAGTTACCTTTCCGAAAAAGTTAATAATTTCAGAGTCTTCCTAAAAGCTAATAGGTTGAGGCGAACTTGCCTCCACATAAATTATACCCTGAACGAAGTTGAAACTAGAAAAGAAGGATGTCCCTCCCTCAGAACAACAGGCTCATTTGACCCATGACTGCTAAAGTGAGTTCAATGAAACTTTGATTGACAAGGTATAACATGGGTCAAAGCAGAAATTGCCTGGAACGAGGTCTTAATTATGTATACTGCAATTTCATCGTCTCTATGAAGATTCAGTAATTCCTTAAGAATCTCTGATCCAACATTACTGCTTTTTTTGTTGTTTTTAAGTTACTTTGCTTTGGCAGGCGTACAAAGAAAGCAATATGCAGCAAAATCTAAGGCACATTTCTCCCTTTGACCTTACTAACTAACACTTTGCAAAACCTATGTACATTGTATTTTTTAAGCAAAGGAAGTGAGCAATTATGTTCTCTTTCTAAATGTACATTCTAAACACAGGCGTCAGTGTAAAGGCTTTTTCTCTTAGTGCCATCTACTGGTGTAATATTGTTAGTACAACTTCAGTAAGCTAGAATCTGGGTCACATATGTTGCTATTGTTTCAGTTATTACACATACATAAGTCTTCCTGAAAATTAAAGTGCTTCAATTTTAAATGTTAATATCAGGTTGTCTAATTTCAAGATATAATTACATAAGAGAAAATAGTAGTTGACTAGTAATAGACTGTCCAGTTTGCTGTTTCAGATTTGTATATTCCTGGTATGTCTATAGTACTCCAAGAAGAATAAATAATAAGATTGACAAAATTATGTTAAAAATAAATTATCTCTCCATCTCACTGTGAACTCTTTTGAAGAAATGTGATCCCTTAATTAATTTATTCATCCAAAAATTATTTATCAATAACTCACAAGGTGCCAGTCACTGTGCTTGGGGATATAAAACACTCCTAATTTCTACCCTACAGGAATTGACTTTTTTTTTTTTTT
>RCUC01129706.1:0-44380 GCA_003697995.1 Taxidea taxus jeffersonii | reverse complement strand
TATATATTTTTAAAAGATTTCCTTATTTACTTGAGAGAGAGAGAGCTAGAAAGAGAGAACATGCACATGAATGGGGGGTGGTGCAAAAGGAGAAGGAGAGAATCAAGCAGAGTCCATGCTGAGCACAAAGCCTGGCGAGGAGTTTGATCCCCAGACCCCAAAATTATGACCTGAGCTGAAATCAAGAGTCCACTGCTCAGCCAACTGAGCCACCCAGGTGCCCCTCTCTACTACCTTTATACTGCATGAAGTAGGAGTGGCTTATCTGAGCAGAGACAGAGTCCAGGCTTGCAGTTTGAGCCCTGTTGCTATGGGATTTCACTGGCTTCGCTCTGGTCCTGGCTCAGCCTCTTCCTGGCCCATGTTTTTGACCAAGCTAAAACCCTCATTTTCTCTTATATACTGTATTGAGAGAGCCCCATAACTGCTTTCCTGCCCATCCTCTCTTCCTGTCTCCAATCCATTCTCCACAAAGGTGATTGATGTATCTTTATCAAGCACAGACCTGCAGATTTCCTACTTTGTAAAAGCTTTGGCTTACAATCTCTCCTCTAAATTCTTATTGTTGCTGTTATTATTAACACCATCATCAACACCATCACCATTATTTCTGGATAAAATCCAAAGTCCTTGAAACAGAATTCAAGATTTTCAAAACTCAGTACTTGAAGCTTTATTTTTTTAAGATTTTATTTATTTATTTATTTATTTATTTATTTATTTATTTATTTGACAGACAGCGATCACAAGCAGGCAGAGAGGCAGGCAGAGAGAGAGGAAGGGAAGCAGGCTCAGCAGAGAGCCTGATTAGGGGCTTGATCCCAGAATCCTGACCCCAGGACCCAGGCGCCCCACTTCCAGCTTTATAATGATTTATAATAATTTATAATTTATAATAATTGGGATGACTACCATTTATTGAAAGTTAATATGCTGCAGGTGTTGGGCTCAGTGGTTTCCCTCCATTGTCTCATTTAATTCTCACAACAATCCAGAAAGGTAGCCATACCATGACCATTCAACAGACAAGGACACTGAGGCCAGGGGAAGTAATATATATTGTGAAGATCACATAGTCCATAAGAAACACCAGAATTCAAACCCAGATTGATTTCACCCCCCAGTCCACATTGGTAACCACCAAAATCTCACCCTCATCCCCTTTGTGTAGCCCCCACCCCCATTCACCCACACCTGACCACTGATGCCTTCTAAGGAAAACTAATCCTGCCAACTCTCTTTTGACTCTTGTGCATGCTTTTGCTTCTCCATAGGAGATGCTGGAACATCTTCCAACTCATAGAAGCAAAGGAGCTTCCTCAAGTGCTCCTCTAGCAGATGCTGTGAGTGCCCCACCCAGTTTCCAAGCACAGCACAAGGGCAGATCCATGTCGGCTAATGCTAATTATTTCCAAGGTTGCCTTTGGCTTTTAGGATCCGCCTCTCCTAGAGATTTCCATGATGAGACCCCATACACCCAACAACCCACCCAGGGCAAATGATTGACCTATGAGGGCAAATAAAAGTTCTAACCCTTGCCTTAGGGAGGACAACCTCTATGGTACAATTTGAAAGCACATCTTTGCATGGTGCTTCCCCTGCCCTATCCTACTTCCTTTACTACCTGGATCCTCTAAGAGTACACCCTAAATAAGTCTCCATCTCGGCATGCTTCTTCTAGTGAACTGACGTAAGTTCACTTCCTCTGTGATGCCATTCTTGGTTTCCCCAGAAAGACTTTACATCTTCATCATCAATACTCATAGAAAATATTTCCATGATGGTACTTAGTGCAATGTTCTGATAATGTTGTATTGACAGTTTCTCTCCTACAATAGATTGGCAGTTCTTCTAGGTCAAGGACTGTGCCTTTTAAAGCTCAGTACCCTCACACAGTGACAAGCACTCAGGAGGCACTCCATACTTGCCAACTCACTTGAAGACTTCTGTCCTGCCTGTCAGACTAGAAGTGCCCAAATCAAAGAACCTTGGTGTTCTGATCTTCTAGCCTTCCTTCTCCAGGACCCAGGCTAACATGATCCACAGCACTGAGTTAATCTCCTATTAGGTACTGCTTTGCTTCTGCTTTCTCTTCCGTAGGTCCCCACCACTCTGTCTCTTCCCCTGCCCTTGGTTTACCTTGCTTTCTGTCTTTTTACCTTCCAGACTACACAGCAGTGTGGAATTCAGAATTACAAATCTGAACCAGCCAGAGGACCCCCTCAGCTGGATGCAAATGTATGACCTCTTTAATTTACGAATGTCAGGCTTTTTATAGGGAGGAGAAATGTCCCATTAAATGATATCCATCTCCCCAATCCCATTAATAAGCTAATAAAAAAGTTAAAGAGAAGTTCATGGAGATAGACTGGCTTCTGTGATAGTATGTTGGCTAAATGAAATATTAGTAAAAACACAACAGTGTCTGTGTCAGATTCCTCAGTGAAGAGGGCTGAGACCGTAATTAACAATGTGAGTTTCTAGTCATTTGTCTGTTGGGTGGCTGCAGTGTTTTTTCTGTCTGAGTCAGTTTTTTATCATGATCAAATGGGCTTTAAAGCAAAAACTAGGTGGCTAAAGAAAGAATCATTCAGTGAGAATTAGATGCTTTAAGTACAATGCCTCAGCTAATGCTTACAACAAGCCTAGAGGCTAAGCACTTCATTAACTTCTTTTTTTCAGATGCATATTTTTATTTTTTAACATTTTATTTTATTATATTATTATTATGTTCAATTAGTCAACATATAGTACCTCATTAGTTTTTTTTTTTATGTAGTGCTCAATGGTACATTGGTGATATGTAACATCCAAGCAGGACACTGGAACTCAGAGAGTGTGATTGGCTTTCCCAGGGTCACACAAGCAGGAAGTGTCAGAATTAGATTTGAATTCTTGTTGATCTGGACCCAAAGTATACTCACTTTTCACCATACGATATTTTATGAGAACCTGCTATAAATCAGGACAAGATTTGAACAGAGAGGTGATGACTGAAGTTGATAGAAAAAGCCAGAACTCCTGAGTCAGGGAAAATGCTGAGGAGGTGGGCAGCACTTCCAGCAATGAGAGGAAGACTTCTTTCAGCCAGCCAGGTGTTCTATTTACAAGGTTTGCTAAGAGAGAAGATAGGAGGTTCAACATTAGTCAGTATTCAAGACAACTGACCAGGAGCGTTGTTTAGCCAAAACAAAGGAAGTATAGGGCAGAGGAGGCGCTGCCTTTTTGAATGGGTGAATTTAATCCAATAATCCAGAATGGGGTAATCAAATTCATCACTATGGTCCCAGAAATGGACTGGGAAAGGGGAGTTCTCAGAAGAAAGAAAGGGCTCTCATTTGTTAAAGCAAGGCATTCTCCTGATTAAGAGAGTAGGGATGAATCCAATTACTTGGGCTTCTTGATTTATGGGGAAGAAAAAAAAGGCATAAAGTGAGAGCCAGACTAGCAGGTATAAGGAAGACATAGACTGTAACAGTCTTAAGTTTGCAAGATAAGCCTCTCTTTCATAGCACCTGAGCCACATTGGTTTCCTTTGTGCCCCAGGATCTTCAGACATGCTGCTTTCTCTGCCCAGGACATTCTTTGTCCTCCTCTTCACAGAGGTAACTTCCATTCACTCTTTGGAGCTCAGATCAAAAATCCCACCCTCATAGACATTTTCCCCACTTAGCTCACCCACCCTCAGCATAAGTTGAATCATGTTCTGATCTTTCTAATACATGTGTCATGGCTTTCTTTACCTTGCAATAATTGCTGCTCATTGAATAAAGGAATCAATTAATATAAGTAATTAATTAAATTCTGTGGTTACCTCGTCTAGGGCTTTTTTCTGATAAATATGAAATCCCTGTGTGAGAGGGAAGGCAGTATCCTTATTCAGCCCTATATGCCCTTTATCTTTAGCATAACACATGTTGTTTAAAATAACAAGCAATAAGTATTTCTGGAAGATGGGATAAGAGGGAAGGAAAGAAAACAAATTTTATTGACTTAATCAGATTCTATTGTAATCATCTGTTTATTAGTCTTTCCAACTGGACTTTAAATTCTTTGATTCAGGGAGAGCTTCTTTTTCATAATTGTAGGCCTAGAACCCACAGTAGTCAGTGTATAGTAATCAGTTAAAAACTAATGGGGAGCACTCAGGTGTCTAAGTGGGTTGAACATCTGCCTTCAGTTCAGGTCATCATCCTGGGGTTGTGGGATGGAGCCCCCTGTTGTACTCTCTGCTCATCAGGGAGCCTGCTTCTTCCTCTCCCTCTGTCCCTCCCCCACTTATGCTATCTCTCTCATGCTCTCTCTCTTAAATAAGTAAATAAAATCTAAAAAAATAAAACAACAACAACAAACATTGGGATTGTAGGTGTAGAGCTTGACCTTAAATTACCACTCCTTTCCCCATGCTTGAGATAAGGACTGTTTCAAGAGTCCATAGCATCTTCCCAAGTGGAGGTCCAATGACTCCAACACAGGTGAGTAGATGACCTCTCCCATCAGTCAGATACATGTGTTAGAATCAAAGGACAAAGTGGATCATATTGATTTGTGTCGATATCTTGAACGGGGTGCTCTTATATTCTTGTGATGAAGGACCAGTTGTTTTGTTTGCTTGTTTATTTTTTGTTTTTTATTTGTTTTTTTGGTTTTCAGATCATTGCAGGTGATACTCGTCATTTCATTTCCTGTGCTGAATTTAGGTTTCATGGCAACATCAAGTTAGTATAAAAGCCCCTATACGGTTGCTTTCAATACTTTCTCTCATCAGCTCTGGTCCACAGACCAGAGCAGTGCTGTTCTAACCTACTGTCCTAATGCTCAAGCTGCCTATGGTGGTTAATAGATTTTAGGTTCACATGATCTATCTGGAAGAAACATATTATATTTTTCCAAGGCAAAGGTTGGCAAACTGTCAGCAGATAGACTGTTGGTGTTTTTAGTCAGATTTCCCAAGCTCCAAGGTAAGACTGAGCAGGAGAAATAAGCCTAAATGAGCACACAAGCAAATCTCTGACTGCTTCCTACAAGACCTATTATTCCTATGAAAGGAATAATACCAATTATGTGTCTGTTCATTACCAGCATGTATAGATGATATATCACAATGTAGAGCAAGATTTATAGAAATAGGAACACTTAGATACAGGCTGGTAATTTTTCCCCACACTAAACTTCAATTATCATCCATTACAGCTTAATCCAGCTTTGATTCTTGCATTATCTCATTTATTCTTCATATGATCCAGGCTTTGTGTGGTAAGCAACTTCTACTTCCCAATTCAGAGGGCAAACCCATCTATTTATGTCAGACTTACCTCGTCCCCTGAGCAATGCTTTAGACCAGAGAAGTCCCTCTATTCCACAAATTTCAACGCGTCTCCATTTGATTATGCACAACCCATCACAGGGAAGGATCTTTCTAGCAGTCCAGTTGAGCTCCATTTCTTTATGAATTAAAAAAAAATATTTCTCTCCTGCTTGCAACTTTTTACCTTCTTTCCACCTCATGGACTGAAAATAATTGCATTTAGGAACATTGAATTGTGGCATATTCTTTGGTGTCCAGCAGCAAAACAAACAAACAACAACACCCCTCAAGGATAGTCTTGTTCCAATTGTGAAAAAACTGCCTTGGCCATGAGATTTATGTCACCGCAATCTTCTAATCATCCATCCTTTCTTGAACTGTCTTATTAGCATTCAGAGGGCTGTTCATGGAAGCAAGGTCCCAGTAGTTGTTACAACTGGTTTTGATCTCCTAGAACGATTGATTCTCTCATATAGAGAATATTCTTCTTTATTTCTTTCAAATGGTAAAAGATGCATTTCAGCCAAGTGGAAGATATGCGGTTTTCATGAATGTGATTTGCTTCTTTCATGCCAGTTGCTCATTGGGTTTCTTGGGTGTGTCCAAGGCAGGAGACTTATAGGTTAGAATAAGAATTATAAGCAAGGCAAAATAATAGGACCTGGAGCCAGGGGCTAAAGCCAGGGTCCAAGTCCACCATATTAAGCTGAAATGTTAGAGAAGTTAAAGAAACTGACTTATGAAGACTCTCTCTGAAGAAATTCTTTATCTCATATCCTCCACCATGACCCTCCAAGCCCTTTTTTGTTTCCAGTTCTGACAATCCTTCCCTTCACATGCCTTCAGAGACAGTGGGGGGGGCATAGCTGAGGCTTTTGAAGCACCAGAAAGCTGTGTTGAGATGTTTGTAAAACATTTTGAAAGTTCAAAATTAAAATGGAGCACCAGTGTATTCCTCACTTTTAACTTTTGAATGACTTAAGACTTTGCCAAACTGTTGAGACTCTAACATGTCATCTAATCAATTAGGGCCCCATTTAAAATCAACACCTCAGGAGACACCTGAGTGGCCTGTCGGTTGGCTGTCGACTCTTGTGTTTCTGCTCAGGACATGATCTCAGGGTCTGGGATCAAGCCCCATGTCCAGCTCTGCCCCCAGCAAGGGAGTCTGCTTGGGATTTTCTCCCTTTGTCCCTTCCACTTGGGCTTTCTCTCTTTCTCTCAAATAAATAAATAAACCTTTAAAAATAAAATAAAAACAAAATTTGCACCTCATGATCAAAACATGCCCGCTCAAGACCTTGTGTCTTTTGTCCAAAGACAGTGGGATGCAAGTGGAAAGAGAGGAGTTGTTGGGTGTGTAAACCCTATGCAAGATTTCACACATAGTTGCATAAAATATCATCTCATTAGATGGTTGCCAGGAACCTGGGAGGCCTTACCATAACCTCCAGTTTATGGTAATAAAAATGAGACTTCAGTAACTTGTCCAGGTCACAGAGGAAAGCTCTGTCCTCTCTGAGGTCATGGCTGGGTACCTGGCCTTCACTGCCCAGAGATCTCATCCACTCCATGGATTTTCTCTGAGACCTTAGTGATCTTTCTAAAGTCTGAATATTATCATGTCATCTTCCTACTTAAGAAATCCCAGAGGCTTCTTAGAGCCTCCAGAAGACCATACCATCACTCATAAGACCCAGGTGGTCACTGGCTATGTCTTAAATACACCCTCATCCATTCCCCGTTTGCTCACTGCACTCCAGCGATACTGCCCTCCTCCACACCATTCAAACAAATGCATTTTCTCTATTAAATCAGTCAGTACCAGAAGGTATTCTCTTTGTTTGCACTTACTGCCAATAGTCTTCACTCACATATAAGTTCCTTAAAGGCAGAGTTTTTGTCTATATTCGTGATCTAAGAATGGCGAGCAGTGCAGAATACAAAACCACTCTCCCATCTTGTGTTGGTTGCATGTGTGTTTCCCTCTGCTGGAACATGTTTCTTCATCTTCACTTGACTAACTGCCTTTCATCCCTTTTACTGCCCTGGGAGGAACTTCCCTGGCTTCTCCAACCAGGGTTGCTCCTGTTTCACGTGCTCATAACTCCCTTCCTTAACAGTTCTGACCAAGATCTGTAACAGGCTGAGTTACGCCTCTATGATTTGATTTGGCTCCTCCACTAGACCCAAGGCACCACAAGAAAGGAGCATGGAGAACCTGCTGTCCCCTTAAAAGGGGCTGGCATAGAGTAGGTATTCAGTAACCATAGAAATGAATAAAGAAGGCCTGAATGAATGAGAACACAGGAGGCAGGTTCGCAAGGCAGACTGCATTCCAGTGGCCCTCAAACATGTCTGAAATTATAGCTGCAATCATCTGCATGGAAACTGCATGTCAGGAGGGAGAGTTTCCAGAAGGACACAAGTCAGGTTCCCACAAAGTAGCAGAGATGAAGGAGGAAGGTGGGCAGCAGAGAAGGAAGATAAGGCCTGAGGATGACAGTATGCCAGTTACCTGTGCAATGCTCTGCAGATCCTCCCTGTGTGGAGAAGACACAGAAGCAGAAAGCCAGAAGCAAAAGATAAAGGAGAAAGAAGAAATGGAAGGGTCAATCAAGAGAGGCCTAGAAGGAGGGCAGGCCAAATGTTGGAGAGAGGAAACAGGGAGCATGTGGAGAAGCCAAAGCTTCCTGGCTTTGAAATCTAACCATGGAAAGATTATGCCTCATTAGAACAGAATGGAGTCTGACAGGGCTTCATGGGTCCAAACTCAACTCACATTAACTAAATTGTCACCCTGCTTCTACTCATGAGATTTTTCAACTACAGGGGAGACATCCCAACTTTCCTTCAAGTGTGCTGACCACTGCTGTGGCCTGGCAGACATGGCGGCTCTCCTGCAGATCTCCTGCAGCTCCCCTCCTCAGTATGCATCTCTCCTTCCTTCCCTGGCAAAAACAACACTCTCTCGGTGAAAAAAACAATTACATTTCCTAGGCTCCTTGGCAGAGGAGTGGCCAATGACGTGGAAGGTAAAGCATTTAGGTAGAAATTCCTGTGGTGCTACTTGAAAATGAATTGAATCAAGCAGGAGGTAGTGCCTGCTCTTCTTTTAGCCCTTCCTTTGTCCTTCTAACTGGCATGCTGGCTGGAGCTCTAGCTGATGTGAAGATGGACCATGGCACAGACTTGACAATGGAAGCTTGGTGCTAAGGAAGGATAAGTAGGATAGAAAGCATCTATACCTCGGATATCTTTGGAGTTGCTCTGTCTACCTTGGACTTGACTTATGTGAATTAAAATGAAATCCTTCTATGGCAAGTAACTCTTTGAGGTTTTCATATGCAGCCATACCTGATTTCGGCTGATGGGTGAGGCAAATCAAATCTGACCTACATCCCATTCTCAATGCGAAATCCCTTTCAGAGCAATGGAAGAAGACAGACCGTGGTATCAAAAACACTCAGTTGCTGTTTGACCTTCAGCAAAGGGCTTAAGATCCCTGAGTCTCTATTTCTTTCTCTGTAAATAATAGTTAATAATCCCCTTGTGGCGCTTTTGTGAGGATTCTGTCAAAGTTTAGAAGGTGCCTTACACAAATGAGTAGCTCAATAATTATTATAATTATGCAAAATTTCATTTTCTGGGAATAAGTCAATGTTCATTTACTTATTCAGTCAAAATTTTCAACACCTGTTTTGCGGTAAAGCCAACAGAATATTGGTCAGGATTACCATAGTAAATAAGGCTGATTGGCCTAGCTTGGATATTTTGGGAGATGCCATTGCAGTTGGTAGATTGGGAAGAAAGCATCAAAGAGCCAACATGTAATTTTTGTATCTTTGCTATTTGCAAACTGAACCATAAAACTGTAGGTATGGTCCCCGTCCCCACTTCCCGATACCTCTACTTGCTGCCAGCCCCATTAATTCCGTCGATGTTCACCTTAGCCTGGGATCTCACAAGCTTGCTCTTATTGATGCTTTGGACCTTATCATTCTTTGTCGTGGGAGTTGCCCTGTGCCTTATAGGAGCCTTAGCAGCATCCCTGACCTCGTCCCAACTCGATGCTAGTAGCACATTCCCCCTAAATCATGACCATAAAACATGTCTACAGATGTTGCCAAATATCCTCAGGGGAGCAAAATTGCTCCAATGAGAAGCAGCACAATGAGATCTAAACTGCTCAAGGAGGGGAGTTTTGCACTGGGGTCACACATTTTGCGCTAATGTTGAATTTCGCCGAGGACTAGCCCTGACTACCGTGTCACTTAGCTGCAACAACCCAGTTCTTCCCCCATAGCCTCTATAGGATGCCTTCTTTGGGTCAAAGGCCTCTGCCATAGAGTGCATCTTAAACCATTGCCCTTGATCATGAACTACAAATCTTTCTGACCAGCCTCATCTAGCTGCCTCCTGCTTACTTTCACCTACCTGCCAGCCATGGGGCATGCTTTCAGTTCCTGGACACTGCCAGCCTCATCTCTTTCCCTAGAACGTCACATGCCTGCCCTGCTCCCACCTCCCCCTTTTCTAAGCTCATGCTTACACTCCCACTCACTCCCCCAGGTATCATTAGGGCTTTCTGCTGCCCTCGACCCTCAGTAGGATCCCCTACCATTCAACACTCCAATTTCACAGGACTTCTTCTAATTAGAATCAATGTCTTGAAGGAGATATGCGAAAGTCCACCTACTGGGCTCAACTCTGAATGTTGCTGTGGGCAGGGGCCATGTCTGGCCTGGCCTGTGCACCATCCCCAGCATGTTGCCCATGACCTGGCAGGAAGAAGGTGCTCAGTGAATGCTACATGGTTGAAAAAATAATTTTATGAGCTAAAATAAATAAATAAATAAATAAATTTAAGATCTTTAATTTTATTCTAATTCCAGTATGGTTAGCATACAGGGTTACACTAGTTTTATGCATAGGGTATACTGATTCAGCAGTTCCGTACACCACCCAGTGCTCATCACAAGTGCACCCCTTAAACCCTACCACCTATTTCATCCATCTGTCTACCCACCTCCCCTCTGGAAATCATCAGTTTGCTCTCTATAGTTAAGAGTCTGTTTCTTTGTTTCTCTCTCTCTCTCTCTTTTTGGAAAAACAAGTGTTTTTATAGGAGATAAAGAATTTACTACACTTATCAACCTATGTCTTTCTAAAGAGTTCCTACATGTCAAGGAGAGATCTAAGCATCTGCAAAGCTGCCAGTTACCAATCTTCCTTCTGTTAGTTCCTCTTTTTTTGTTCTCTGAATTGAATTGATGGGAAGAGATCAGAGGCAAGAACACATCTGCTAGTCTTGGGAATATCGTGGCACAGTGCAAATTTTGGAAGCCTCTGGAAGCAAGCCAATCCTGAAATTCACAATACATTTGTTTCAGATGTCCATCATCTTGGTTCTTTGTAAACTGGAATGTGTAAAATGACTCACTGCTCAGGAGTATTATCTAAAATTTGATGTTTTCTGAGAGCCCTACTATTTTTGCCTAATAAAATCAAGGAAAATCCTTCAAAGAAAAATCTCTGAAATTTTTGTTTCAAAACAAAGGTCACAAACTGGGAGTCTCAAGGTTATACCCAGCCAACAGATGTTTTATTGGTGTTTAACCAGAATGAGATTGGCCAGAAGAATGTTAATGTCAGTTACCAACAACAATAACAACAACAAAAAAGAATATTCCACTCAAAAACCTGGATTTCTAGCTTTTTGTGGGAAATCAGGAGATTCAGGAATACGGGAACCACCTTCCGTCATGCCAACATTTGGCTGGCTGAAGTCTAATGGCTGCATTGGACAGAGCCTGCACTGGGGCTCCCTAGAAGCCCCCGCACCTGCCTGTTAACGCTGGCTCTTACAGGCTTATAGCTTTGCAACTTCCTGGAAGTTTTCGGCCTTGCCTCGTTCTTATCCCTATGAGGAGTCCATATCCCTAATTCATCTCAGCTATTAAAAACCATGCAGGGGTGCCTGAGTGGCATAGTGGATTTGACACCCAACTCGGTCATGAGATCAGGCCCCAGTTAGGCTCTGCACTGAGTTGGACTCCACCTGAGATTCTCTTGCTCTCTCTCTTCCTCTGCCCCTCACTCCTCTCTCTAAAATAAATAAATAAATATTTAAAAGAACATGCAAATATGAATTCACATATTTAAATCATGGAAATATAAATTTTTTTACTTCTAATGAGCAATTAGTCCAACCTCTCAGGCTTTAGAACAGTGCTCTTCAATGTGGTAGCCACTAGCCAAAAGTAGCTCTTTAACTTTAAATTAATTTAAGTGATGTTAGATCAAATGAAATTGGAAATTTAACTCCTTGGCCACAGTAACCCCATTTCAAGTGCTCCATAGCCACTTGTGGCCAGAAGCTACCATATTGAAGAGGAAACATTTTCCTCATCACAGAAATTTCTACTGGACACTGCTAATCTAGAATATCTTTTGTTCAAATATTTTTAAAAGTTATTTATTTTAGGGAGAGAGAGAGTGCACAAATGGGGAGAAGGGCAACAGGATATGGAGAGAGAATCTCAAGCTGACTCCATGCTGAGTGTGGAGTCCCACATGGAGCTCGATCCAATGACCCTGAGATCATGACCTGAGACAAAATCAAGAGTTGGTTGCCATTCAACCTACGGAATGGGAGAAGATATTCGCAAATGACACTACAGACAAAGGGCTGATATCCAAGATCTATAAAGACCTCCTCAAACTCAACACACACAAAACAGATAATCATGTCAAAAAATGGGCAAAGACATGAACAGACAACATGTCTCCAAAGACGTACAGATGGCTAACAGACACATGAAAAAATGTTCATTATCATTAGCCATCAGGGAGATTCAAATCAAAACCACACTGTGATACCACCTTAAACCAGTTAAAATGGCCAAAATCAACAATGCAGGAAACAACCAGTGTTGGAGAGGATGTGGAGAAAGGGGAAGCCTCTTACACTGTTGTTGGAAATGCAAGTTGGTGCAGCCACTTTGGAAAACAGTGTGGAGATTCCTTTAAAAATTAAAAATAGAACTACCTTATGACCCTGCAATTGCACCACTGGGTATTTACTCCAAAGATACAGATGTAGTGAAAAGAAGGGCCATCTGTACCCCAATCTTCATAGCAGCAATGACCACAATTGCCAAACTGTGGAAAGAACCAAGATGCCCTTCAAGGGACAAATGGATAAAGAAGATATTGTCCATATATACAATGGAGTATTATGCCTCCATCAGAAAGAATGAAGACCCAACATGTATCAACTGGAGGAGATTATGCTGAGTGAAGTAAGTCAAACAGAGAGAGTCAATTATCATATGGTTTCACTTACTTGTGGAGCATAAGGAATAACACAGAGGACATTAGGAGAAGGAAAGGAAAAGTGAATTGGGGGAACTCAGAGTGGGAGATGAACCATGAGAGACTGTGGACTCTGAGAAACAAACTGAGGGTTTTGGGGGAGGGGTTAGGTGAGCCTGGTGATGGGCATTAAGGAGGGTATGTATTGCATGGAGCACTGGGTGTGGTGCATAAACAATGAATCTTGGAACACTGAAAAAATAAAAGAAAATTCAAAGTTAAAAAATAAGGGGCGCCTGGGTGGCTCAGTGGGTTAAAGCCTCTGCCTTCGGCTCAGGTCATCATCTCGGGGTCCTGGGATCGAGCCCCGCATCGGACTCTCTGCTTGCAGGGAGCCTGCTTCCTCCTCTCTCTCTCTGCCTGCCTCTCTGCCTGCTTGTGATCTCTGTTTGTCAAATAAATAAATAAAATCTTTAAAAAAATAAAAATAAAAAAATAAAAAATAAAAAAATAAACATTATTCATTGCTGCTATAAAAAAAAATATGGTGCTGCTGGTATCTTGATCTCAGACTTCTAGCCTAATGTGAGACAGTAGATTTCTTTTGTTAAACTATTTAGTTTTAAGATACTTTGCTACAATAGATTTAAAAAACTAATACACTCATTGTTCATTTATTTGTTGACAAAAATAATGGCTATCAAACATTTATTCTGTTCTAAAAATGGCATAGGCATTTCAAGGAATATCAAGATAATTTGATCTTTCCTCTAAGTCTAGGTAAGGGTCATAAAATCATCATTTAAACAATTAACTAAAGTGGATAGTGGTAAATACCTTGTGAAAGTTCATTTTGCTCCTTCAAGTTAGCTAGAAAATTTAAGATAATATCAATTCTCCCAAACCCCCCTACAAGGGGTCTTTACACTGAAGGTTCAATACTAACTCTTTAAACTAAAAGAGGATAATTTCATCATTCTTTTAGTGAACAAAGCAGGAAGTAATAGTACTTCTTCCTTCCCACCCCAACCTCCCACCGCTGGTCACTGTCAGGAGCCCCCTTATTGTCCTGACATTTTCCTACATGGTGGATGCAGCTGGTGACAGAGGCAATGTTAGTAATCCCACTCAGTCCACAACTTGACTGCTGGTGGGTCCCCATCTCCTGCTTATTCTTAGAAATACCCTAGATACTACATTATCCAATCAGTTGAACGAACACTGTAGAAGGTCTGGCTATGATCAAGGCTAAACCTTCTCAGCTCATGTGCTCCCCCAAATGTCCTGCTACCAGAAACAATAAACCAATACTCACTGGTCTGGCCTCCCCCAAGATTGTTTTCATCAAAATCAGGGACTTCATTTTTATTAGCTCACATACTTCTAAGATCAACTTTTTAGAATTAATAGTCTAACCATCAGTGGTGCACCTACTTGTTTTAGTTAGAAAGATGAGAAAGATGATTCACTTTCTTATCAGAGTGTGAAAGTTTATAGTCTGATGTCTGTTTGCTTTTTCCTCTCAAATTCCTAGACATAATCCCAAATAATAATGTTACTTGCCTAATTAAAATCCTGTACCCTGCTCAGACTTTCATTGTAGGTGGGGACCATGTCTGCCACGGTCTATGTATATCACTGACACAAAGCCCATACAGTAGGTACTCAATGAACATTGAATAGTTTGAAACAATTAATTTTATGAACTAACAAATTTTAAAGTGAGAATTTTTTCATTATTAATAAATTAGTTTTACAGATGACAAAAGGGCTATGCTATTTCAAAGGATGGGGGAAAAACTGCTTTCTGCAGAAATGATCATGAAAAGCTTTGAGGAGGAGGCAGTATGTGAGCAGAATCTTTAATGATGAGGGGACTTTAATATGTGGAATTGGAAGGAAACAATGATACAGAACAGCACAAGCAAAACCCTGAAGGCAGGAATGCATGAAAGAGAATTGTAGTAAACAAAATTAGAACAGTGAATTGTAGGCCAAATTGGAAAAGAACTTTTGATTTTTTTCCCTATAAGTAATGAGGAGGTATTACATTTAGGGAAAGAGATTGATATGTTCAGAACTGTTTTACAGGAAAATTAATTTGGCAGTAATGCTTGAGAATGAGTGAAGTGAGGAAAATTAGAAGCAGAGAAAGTGAGCATGGGACAAGGACGCTCTCATGTCATTATATTTGTATATTCCTTTTTAGACAGCTGCTGTGGTTATTGTGCTATGGTGACATATTCATTCCTCAGACTGAAGAAAGTTGACTATCATTGTATCAGAGCAATGTTTTTGTATTCAATGCATTTTGTGTTTATTTCCCTTCTGCTGAATCTTTTTCAAAGTCTTTAGAAATTTCCAACTTCAGCACTGTGTGCATGCGCTTTGTCCACTCTTCTAGTTAGTGATGGCAGAGTAGACTGCCAACCAAAGAGCAGAGAACTAAGTCCTCTGGGTCTAGTCCTGTGGTTCTCAACCTTAATTTCACTTCAGAATCTTGCCTGGAGGGGTCTTTAAAGTCCTTGGTGTGCCAGGCCATACCCAGATCAATTAAACTATAGTACAAATTAGGCATCGGTGATTTCTAAGCTGTCCTGGTAATTCTAGTAGTCACCAAGGTTGAGAACCATGAATCCAGAATGTCCCTGCTTTCCTGGAAACTGTCATCAAGAATAAACCTTGGAGGTCTGTTTTTGCTTTATAAATACCCATGATGTTATTCTCCTGGCTGAAAGTCCGTTACTCCCATGAGAGGAGAAATGAGGTTTAAATGATGGTAACCATGTTAGAAATGAGAGAATATGGCATGAGTGGTATCAGGGAGGAAGATCAGCCACGAAGAGATGGGTGCACCGGTGGAGAAAGGAAAGGGCTAGCCCGGAGCATTAAAGCCCATGTCACTGGGTCGAGCGGGGAGCAACTGAGACGACAGGGAGCAGGATGGCAAACAGGTTTTGCAGGGAAATGATGAGCTCGGCATTGAACAAAGCTCAGCATTGAACAAATTGAGTTAGAGAGGTCAGCAGGACATTAGGTGGAGGTGCACACGAGAATTAGATATAAATGGGGTGCCTGGGTGGCTCAGTGGGTTAAGCCTCTGCCTTTGGCTCAGGTCATGATCTCAGGGTCCTGGGAGGGAGTCCCGCATTGGGCTCTCTGCTCAGTGGGGAGCCTGCTTTCCCCTCTCTCTCTCTGCCTCCCTCTCTGCCTACTTGTGATCTCTATCTGTGTGTCAAATAAATAAATAAAATTTAAAAAAAAATTAGATATAAATAGATGAAGCTCTGGAAAGAGGCCATGCTGGGGAAACAGATTCAGGGGTCAGCTGCATCTAGGTTCATGGAATATATGACACCAGATGGACTGCTAAGGGCAGGGACCTAAAAAAAGAAGAGAAGGAAACCAAGGACGAGTCCTACTCATGTCGTCATCCTAATCCCTGAAGACCACCGCTTTGCTCTCTGTGGTTCTTAGTACTATCTGCTATGGCAGAGCATTGCTCACATGATGTTGATCTCATAATATGTGTATATCTCTGTCTCCCAGCTCTGTGCTCAACTTTGTCAAGGGCAAGGCCATGAGCAATTAATCTTCACATTTACCAGCGTTGAAACAATTTCTAACACATAGTTGGTCAATGAATGAATGTAAAAGTGAATTAATAGAAAGTATGCAGCCCCAGGGGCAGAAGCCACAGTCATGTATCATGGCAGTGCCCCCGTGTTAACCTTGGCTGCCACCACCACACCCACATTCTATCTTCAGCCCTTGCTTCAGCCTTACAAGAGTCACTGAAACAAATAACATTAAACTAAGGACTTACACCGTACTTACTGAGCACCTGTTACTGTGCTGGATAAAACAAACAATGCAATATTTTTTTTAAAGATTTTATTTATTTATTTGAGAGAGAGAGAACATGAGAGGAGAGAGGTCAGTGGGAGAAGCAGATTCCCTGCTGAGCAGGGAGCCTGATGTGGGACTCAATCCCGGGACTCCAGGATCATGACCTGAGCCGAAGGCAGTTGCCCAACCAACTGAGCCACCCAGAAACCCCTGCAATATTTTTTGAAGGACATGGTCCTTGCCTTCAAGGAGCTTATGACCAAGCAGAGGTGAGAAGTCATCTCTTCTATAAAGCCTTCCCTGATAGGCACACTAAGGTACTCTCTCCTTTACTCTCTCAATCAGAAGGACTTTGTACATATTAGTATGGTAGCTTAACATATTCTCCTCTGATCCTTTGATGAATTTCTCTCCTTTACATAAGATAGAACAATCCTCAAGACAAATAATTGTCTTATTTATCTTTATACCTCAATGGCTAACACACTCACTCTGGACTACCTTCATTTTCCAAAATGCTGTTGTATTTTGCTTCTGCGTATTCATGGGTGTTATTCCATGTATCTAAAATATTAATCTCCAGTTTCATTTGGTGATGGTCTATTTTATCTTGAAATTTCAGCTATGTGCTATTTCCTCCAGGAAGACTTCCCAGACTCCAGGTTCACTTTTGGTTAGCAGACCCTCCAAAATGGTCCATGCCCCACATTTCTTGCCTATTCCAGCCATATTACAACTGCCTGAATGTTTATACAGCCTCCCACCCATTCACATTGTATCATAAGCTTATTTGAGATGAAGGTTATCTTTCAGTTTACACTGTGCCCCCACACCGAATTTAATGCCTATAATAGACTAAACTCCCAACAAAGGTTAAATGAATGAATGTATCTATGAATGAATGAACAGACCAACAAAGTAGGTATTCACTATGTGCTCTATAAACTCAATGTTCAGGTATGTAAAAACTAAAAGATACAACTAGAGAAGAACATGTGGTAGTGTGAATGTGACCAATGACTATACCACAGGACACAGATCACAAGTACAACAGGACTCCAGAAGTAGATCTGGTCAATGAAAAGCAATAACAACCATTTGAACATCGCATTCCAAATAGCTTTAATAGTTGTTAACAATAATATAATCTATCTTCTATACTTTTGGTCTATTTTATTTTGATCACAATTAATAGTGTTATTCTTTCCTGAGGCAACAATTAAGATTAGTGATCAAATTCTTGAAAGATCAATAAAGAGTTTTTCATAAGTCAACAAACTGGTAAGTATAAGCAGATTTTTAAAAATATAATGAATCTAGAGGGTGCATATAATTCTTGTAAATGTTTTTGTGAATTCCATAAGTTCAAAACATATGATATGTTTAAATAGTATATTTTTATAGAAATTCTATGTTTAATTTTAAAATGTTAAGTGAAGGGCGCCTGGGTGGCTTAGCTGGTTAAGCCTCTACCTTCAGCTCAGGGTTATCGAGCCCTGCATTGAGCCCCACATCAGTTTCCCTGCTGGGGAATCTTCTCCCTCTGCCCCTTCCCCTGCTTATGCTCTCTTGGGAGCCCTCTCTCTCCTTTTCTCTCTCTAATAAACAAAATCTTTAAGAAATAAAAATAAAAACAGTAAAATGTTAAGTGAATAAGTGCTCAAAAACAATTTTGACAAGTCACTATCCATTACACCTATCATTGTCAAACTTTACAGATCAATAATCATAGTATTAATGTGTCAGCTAGAGACTTCCTGGTTCATAGCTTCAGTGTCATCTGGAAATGTGGCACATTGAAACTTGACCAACCATATATAGCTGTGAGATAGATGGATATATTGGTGGGTGTATGGATAAACAGATGATAAATGGAGATAGATAGATAGATAGATAGATAGATAAACATAGATATAATTAATTACCTCCTATGGGTGAGATATTGTACTATAGGCTTTATATGTACAAGCTAATTTATTCTCCACTACCATTCTAAGAGAATATTGTTATTCACTTGCCATTGATTATAATAGTAAGCTCAGAAAGATTAATTTACTAACAATTGCTAAACAAAGAAGTAGCTGAACCATTCTTGAACTCATAATTTTCTGACTCCAGAACTTTGAAATTCTGTGCTGCTTTGCTATGTTGTCTTTCAAGACAAAAAAAAAAAAAAAAAAAAAAAAAAATCAATTGTTGTTGGGACCCAGTCACATTCCCCTACTCTGAATCCTGCTGTTCTTATCAAACAAGTGATAGGGCTGCAGACCCACCCAGGTCCTGAAATCTCCAATCTGGCCTCAACATTAACCTTAAACTAGCTGACCCAAGCAGCCGCGGATGGGCCTGATTGCCCTACCTTGAGTGACCATGTATGGGATGACATACCTAAATAAGAATCGTCTGTGGGGAGAGACTACTACTGATTCACTCTAGCTACCAAGAAGGTGAATTTATGTGATGATTGAATCCATTTGAGTTAGGTTCCTCCCTTCAACAATATTGTAATGGATTTTCTAACCCAGAGCTTAAAAATCATAATGGAAAGGTTGGTTGAGAGAAATCACTATCCTCCTTCCCTCAGAGACAACAGACACAAAGTTAATTATATAATGTTTACATATACGTATGCATTGTCTATATAAATATATCCATTTATGTATAACGATACACTGTTACATATAAATGGAAACCCAAGTATGCACATGCACTCAAGCACACACCTGGATTTTGGCTACAGTAAAGACAAAGACCTTGGTTTTGTTTGTTTGGTGTCTGTAGAGTCTGGCATAAATTAAGTGCTCAAGAAACAGTCATTAAATGAATAAACGAAGTCTGATTTTAACAATATCTCTCCAGATCCTCCTCACTTGGCATTAAATGAAGACTTTAGTCTTCAGTTAGCAGCCACTGAGGTAATTTCTCTTTTAATCCCTATTCTGGATCCCCTTCTGCTGTTGCCGGGTTCTGTCTCCTCCCCCAATTGTTTCTCTCCATCCATACCAGTCTCAGCCCACGTCCACATATGTGGGATCACTTCCTTCTGGGACAGCTTTTTTTTTTTTTTTAAGATTTTACTTATTTATTTGTCAGAGAGAGAGAGAAAGAGAGAGAGAGAACAGGCAGGGGGGCGGCAAGCAGAGAGAGAAGGAGAAACAGGCTCTCCGATGAGCAGGGAGCCCGATGTGGAGCTCGACCCCGGGGATCCTGAGATCATGACCTGAGCTGAAGGCAGACGCTTAACTGACTAAGCCACCCAGGCATCCCCTGTGACAGTTTATTCCAGAGAGTTCTCAGGCTGCCTGACTACAGTCATTCCCCATTTAGTCATTAGACTTGAACTTTTTTTTTCCTTGAACTGAATAGTCTTTGTTTTTATTATTGCAATTCTTATTATTTTTAGTTACTAATAGCATTGACCTGCACAACTATGAATGGCCTTGTCCTCCAAGGCCAATGGGCTGTGGGAATGCTGTTGGCATAAGGCCTACTACAAGATTTCTGAGTGTCCATGAACATGATAGGTGTAGGGAAAAGACCACTGGGTGTCTTAATACAGATTCCAGGCTCTTCCATTTATTAGCTGTGGGACCTCCACCAAATCACTCTGCTTATCTAATCAACAGTAAACCCATCTTTAGACAAGGATTTTAAAGGGATTAAAGAGGATCAAGCATGTATGGAAAGCCCATACTCAAAACCTTACACTCAGTGAATAGTCTGATTTTTGACTTGAGCCTACACAATGAGATTTTATAAATCTCCACAGCTTTAGATATAGAGAGAATGTCCATATTTATTGGAAATTGGACTATTTTCTTCCTTTTCTGAGAAGACCTTCTCTCAGTGGCCCCTCCTTTTATGCTATAGTGAAGTCACCTCAGCCACAGTGATTGAAATTTACAAGAATCCACCTGCCTCCCTCTAGGGTGTCTTTAACTGTTACTTGCTGACATATTGCTTAAAGCCACAACCGAGAAGACTCCAATTTTGGATTACAGTGCAAAATGCCTTCAGTTAATAACACCAAAAAAGATCCTTTATAGGACATTGAAATCAAACCAGATTTTCTTTTTTCTAAATCTAATGGGAGCCTAGGACTCGATGGGCTTGCTCTCTGTGTGGTCACCATCAGAAAATATTCCAAAGGTACTGGTGGAAATGAGAGCCCATCACAGGCAAGTGAGGCAGTGAAGAATATAGGAATGTGTGCCACACGAATAATGGATCATCTGGTCACAGCTGGATAAGGGTGTCAGTTCCATTCTTGAGGCAAAATTGTAAACTTTTTTTCTTTTTTCTTTTGTTTTTCTTCTTTCTTTCTTTCTTTCTTTCTTTCTTTCTTTCTTTCTTTCTTTTTCTTTTTTCAAGAACTAAGTTAACAGAGCAAAGAGAAATGCCATTGGATGTGTAACTTGCCTTTAAGTAAAATCTTTTCCTGTCTTGCAATTTTAGTAAAGAATTCTTTCTGAAATGTCATTTTAGATATGTAGTAGCCCTCTATTGCCATGAGATGCTGGACATAGAGGGGGCCCACTTGGAGGAAGGAGCACATGATCTTGAATTAGAAGAGCTGAGTTCAAATCCTGTCTTTGCCACATACCTGCTGCCTAACTGGGTATAGTTACTTACCTCATGGAGCCTCACTTTTATCACCAATAATATGGAGATGGTCCTTGCTTCTTTAAAGGGTTGTTATAAAGATTAAATGGAAATATTGCTTCCATGGAATGTATTTATCACTTAAAAAATATTAGGCCCTTCCTCCAAGCCTATCTTTGTACCCATATAGTAAGAAGAAGAAAAAAAAAACAACTGGAGAAAAATCACAGATGGGCTACATTCCAGCAAGTGTTCTCATGCTTCCAAAGTTGTGTATTAAGCAGGCATTGAACACAGACTTCTCCGAGGCTTAGTGCCTTCAACTGCAAATGAAGATAGTAGTAGTCACCTCTGCTATTTCTATTTCAAGAGTAATTTTAAGGCTCAAGTCAGATCTGAATTGTGAACACTTTGGAAAGAGGTAAACAGCTTCCTGTACTCTTATTTTCTCTCCTTTGCCAGCCCGTGTTGATATTGAGAAAGACTGTACAAGTCCAGTCACCATGGCTCATATTCATCCTTTATGTTCCTTAACATCCTGGGGTTTCTCAGCACTATGATGACCTAACGCAACACTTTGGAAGTGTACAAACTCAAGTACAATTGGAAGTCTGACTTCCATGGTCTTGTTTAGAACAAGATCAGTTTTGTCTGGACTGATGAGAAGATAATGAAGGTATCACCCCAAGAACTTCCAATTGGTATTGCAAAAATTATTTTAAAGTTTTATTTATTTATTTATTTATTTGAGAGAGAGAGAGAGAGAGAGAGAGGAAGAGAACAAGCGGGAGAGGGGGAGGGCGGAGGGAGAGGGAGAGAATCTAAGGCAGGTTCCATGCTGAGCGCAGAGCCTGATGCAGACCTCAGTCTCATGACCCTGAGGTTGTGACCTGAGCCAAAACCAAGAGCCGGGCGCTAAACCGGCTGAGCCACCCAGGTGCCCTGATATGGCTGAGCATTTTAAAATCCATCTCGTTAACATACGTGTGGAAAAGGTGTGTTTCTCATTCTTATTGCCCAGATGAAAGGAGCAAGTCTGGACATTTTAAGTCATAGAATTGTTAAATCGTGACGCTAAGAAAGTTTGTTTATTGCACATCCTAGCTTTTATCCCCGGAGCACACTGCTCTTGACCTCACTGGGAGAATAGACATGATACAAGCATCCAGGAGAAATGCTGTGGTAACATGCTGGTGAGGGCTACCTGGCAGGGTAGTGAGTTGGAGGTGAAATCCGAAGTATAGACATGGCAGGGGAGGTGGGGAATAGAGCCCAGCCTGGCCCCCTGCTCCCCCACGGAGGGTTGTGTGAGTCGGCATGTACTCCCAGCTAGAGGCCAAGCTCCTCATTGAGCCGTGGGTTGATCGGCATGTTCTAGCTTTCTCCCTAGAGTGATCGCATGTTGTTCTGTTCCAGGCTCATGAGCTATTCCCCAGCTTTCCAGTGAACCGTAGAGCCATCATCTGCCCAGCTTCTCAGACCAGTTATGACCTTTAGGGAAACTAAGGACACAAAACATGCAGCTGGAGTTACAGGGAGAGTGGGAAAAGCTTGAGCTGCCTCAAAGGGGCTTCTTGCAAACAACTCCTTTGGACAGATCTTGACTATGCCAGTGCAAGTTCTGCAAGGCTGAGAGACTCACAGTTCAGGATTATTTCCTTGTTATGTCATTGAAAGCCAAATGCCTCCAAGTTTCATCAGTCTGGTCACTGAAATCTGGACCTAAATTCCCTGGTTCGGTTTTCTCCACATTTCTAAGCCCACAACATTCTCGCTACCTCCAAGGTTCCCCCTCCTTAGCCTTCTGTCTCCCTGTGAGTCCTGATGTTGGACCTCCATGCTGCCATGGCCCTGCTAATATTTGTGGGAGGCCATTCCCAGTGTTCCCTTTAGGCCCCCTGCCCCCAGGGCTCATGCCCCAACTTGCCTTGTCAGACAGTGCTGCTCACCCTCCGTTCCAGGCTACTGGCTCACTTTTCTTCTCTTGACAAGGAAATGTTTCCCATTCTGTCTCCTCTTTTCAAAGAGGGATCCCACAACAGCATTGCTCAGACTCTGAGAGCTCTCTGCAACTACTTTCTTCTCAGGTGCAATGTCTACCCCAGCCCCACCAAGTTGTGTGTGCATTGTGGTCACAGCACTCAGGCCAAGACCCGCTCCCCTCCAACCCTTGAGGGCAGTTGCTAAATCCAAATCCATCTTACTAGGCTTTGCTGTTTATGCACAAGAGACTTTCTCCCATGACACTAGCAGTTCATCTTTGAAATTTAGCTTCTATTGCCTCTCCTACTTACCCTCTTTCCATTCTTTCTGTGACTGAAGTCCGACATGTGTATTAATGGAGTTCTTTCTCAGAGTGCTCCTAGATCATGCTCAAATGGATTCTTAGAATGATCCCCTGAGGTCTCTCACTGGACAACTATATACTCCATCCCTACCCTACCTTAACACAATGGAAAATCAAAACACTGCCTATTTTACTTCAGGAAGCAGTTTGAAATTATAATAATTTATGCTTTTCCTAAAGGTTCATGAATCTCATGAACGATTCCCCATAGCACAAGTTCTTACTAATCCTTTCCCTCCTAACCTCTTAAAGTATTAAAAGTCAGCAAACACTAGCAAGTACATGTTTTGTGCCAATAACTGCATTAGGAAATTTCATATATATTGTCCTCTGTTGGATATCCAGAATAACCCTGTGCAATAGACATTATTACACACTACACAGTTAAAGACTCTAAGGCTCTAAGAGGTCAAAAAACTGGCCCAACATTATTCAGGGTAGTAAGACATTTTGATCTTTGTAATTTAAAGCCAGGGATCTTCAAATCACTGTAGAGGTTTCCATTTAATGAACATAACTTAATGTTCAGTTTTGCATTTTTTTTCTTTTTCATTTATGGCATCTTTTCATATCAACTACTATAAATTACACAAGGACATTTGATCCTTCTGTTCGGTCATGTTCTGGTACAAAACCAATTACCCCAATTACACATCATAGCTTAAAACAATAACCATTTTATT
The DNA here is from genome assembly GCA_003697995.1 of Taxidea taxus jeffersonii. NCBI lineage: Eukaryota > Metazoa > Chordata > Mammalia > Carnivora > Mustelidae > Taxidea > Taxidea taxus. The sequence goes on along the minus strand of RCUC01129706.1, from coordinate 20,274 downwards.
ATATCTCACAGTTTTGTGGAACAGGAATTCAGACAGGACCCCACTGGGTAATCCCCCCTCCATAATGCTGACTATGTCACTTCATGAGCAGTATTCATTTCTGGACGGGCTTTTCTGAAGAGTCCAAGAGGATCTGTGCACATGAATGGTAGTTGATGAGGGAAGCTGGAAGCCTGGATGTTACTGGGGCAGCCCACAAGGTTGACTGCCTTGAGATCCCCAGCATGGGAATCTTGAGGAACCAGACTTCTCACATGGTATTTCAGGATTCCCGAAGAGGATGTTCAAGAAGCAGGGAGTAGAAGCTGCTAGTGTCATAAATCAGCATATCAGTACTTACATCATATTTTCATTGTTCAAAGCAGCTACAGAACCTGCCAAGGTTCAAGGAAAGGTGACAGAGACCCCACCTCTTAGAGGGAGGAACACAGAAGAAATTAGAGCCATTCCTAACGGGGGAGGCAGCTTCCTCCACATTCCCTGAATATAGTTTCAGTAAATATAAGTAGAAAGAGATAATAATTATATTTTAATTTTTTTTGGTTTATTTATTTTACACAGAGAGAGCAGGGAGAGGGGCAGAGGGAGAGAGAGAACCCTCAAGCAGACTCCCCATGGAGAATGGAACCCAGCACAGGGCTCAATCCCAGGACTCTGAGATCATGATCTGAGCCAAAATCAAGAGTCAGCCACTTAACCAACGGAGCCATGGGGGCACCCCAATAATTATATTTTAATATACTATAATATTAATATTTAATAGTTAACATTGTTCCTGGCTCCAGATGGCCAAACATACTCTAGTAAGACAGGCTTCTCCATCTCAGCACTGTTGACGCTCTGGGCTGAATGACTCCTTGCTGGGGGCTTGGAGGCTGTCCAATGCATTATAAAATATTTTACAACATCTCTGGCCTCTACCTGCTAGATGCCAGCTGAACACTCCCCTGCTGTGACAATCAAAAATGTCTCCAAACATTGCCAAGTAGGCCTTGGAGGATGAAGGTGCCCCAGTTGAGACCCACTGCTCTGTGGCAAGCACTAGACACCAGGACAGAGTGGAGTATCATACAACTCTCAGTAGGGCATATGTCAGGTACTATACCATCGCCACTTTACAGAAAGGTAAACTGAGGCTCAGAGAGTTAGGTGATACCATGGTTACTCCATGGGAAAACCCAGACCCGTCTGAGTGCAAAGCCTACATTCTTTCCACCATGCCCTTAATTTCTGTTTTCTATTTCAAAATGTCCAGGATCCACGTAGATATCACAGGTCAAATCACCAGTTCTCAAAGTCACAGGCAAAGCCCAGACACGTGCCTCCAGCATCCCCGAGGCCCAGCTGATTCAGCACGGGGGCCTGGCTTGATCCTTGCGCACTTGAGGCTGTCTCCAGCAGAGAAAGCATTGATCCACTCAAAATCAGCAGACGCCTCTGTTCCCTGTCCTCCCGTTTGCTTACAGAGGGAGTTCGAGCCTAATTTGGATTGGCGCCTGCCTCCGGGCACTGTGCCAGGCCTCGGCGTGGACAGGCTGGTGCACACATGCTCACCTGGGGTGCAGTCTGTTTCCGGATACAACCTCGGTGGCCGCTGCCGCGGGTGTCCCGGTGTGGGCTTGTCCTTGCAGCCAGCCGCTTTCTTCTCAAACCTCTCACTCAGAGCAGAGCCTTGGCACGTCTGCCTCCCACCCTCCCGTCCCCGCCACCTCCCTCCCTCACCCCCTCCCATCCGCTCCCGCACTCGCTGTCCTCTGTTGGGGGAGAGAAGCGTGCAACTGGCAGTCTGGAAGTGGAGGGTAGAACAGAGGCGAGGACGCGAAGTTGGGGTCGTTCCTATCTGGAGATGCTGGTGGCTGTATCAAGGAAGGCTTCACAAAGGAGGAAGCGTGTAGAGGTTCCCCAGGAAGAACAAGTGAGAATCTTTGGGGCTAAAGAGACATTTCACGCAGAGGGAATCTCCAGGGAAGGGCAAGGATGTTCTAAATGCACGGTGTCCAGAAGCGACCCTGAGACACGGGGGAGCCAGAGGCTGAATCACCAATTGGAGCGGCCAGGGACTGAGGATGGGGGGCTGGGATATTCCTTGTCTGCAAAGGGAAGAGTAGGACTTTAAGGAAAGGTGTGAAAGTTGGATTTGTCCTTTACAAAGATGACTCTTTTGCCTCTGGGCAGTAGGGTTTGGAGAGGGGCAGAGCAAAATGCAAAGGACGGGGCAGGGGGTGGGGAGGGGATCCCATTAGGAGTTCGTTGCAACATTTTACAGTGCCATCATTCAACAAACATTGATATAGTAACTCTCTGTGCTGCAGACACTTGGCTAGATGCCAAAATGGAGTGTCATTGTCCTGGCCTGTGCCACTCTCTTGTCCTAGTTAGGAGGGCAGATACTGAACAGCAGGCACAACTCAGCACATTGTTAGGATCATCTAGAGAGGAGGAGTCAAGTGACCTGGGAAAGTGTCCAGCAGGAGAGCCCACGTGGTCTGAGGGTAGCAGTCAAGGGTGGGGCAGTTTATTGTTGTTATTAGATAAATCAGTTCCCTATAGACCCTCTGACTTAGGCGATGTTAGTTCATCATTCCACAGATGCAGGAACAAAGGCTTAGGATAGGAAGTCAAACCTGTTCCTAGAGGTAAGGTTCCCAGCTTTTAAGCCAGGAGTAACAGCAACATGAGAGATAGGGAGATGGATTCCAAATGAGACTTCTTCTCTCTGCTTGGTCCTGCCAGCAGAGTGTGACCTGGAGGTCTCCTGATTCAGCGGGCTTGCCTTTCCCCTCCCTCCCTTGCTCCCCACCACCAAACTCTCCATCTCTCTCTTTCCCTCTATGTCTCTGTCTCTCCATCTTTCTCCCTCCCTCCCTTCTACATTCTCTCCCTCCCTCTCTCTCTCTCCTTCTCTGTCTCTGTCTCTCTTCCTCTCCATCTCCATTTCTGTCTCTTTCTCTCTTTCTCCTTCCCTCCTTCCTTGCTTGTCTCCCTCCCTCCCTCCCTCTCTCTCTCTCCCTCTCCAGGCTACATTGTTTTGTGGAGCTGTGTGAACAGAGCCAGCCAGCAGGGTGACATTGAGGCAGAGATGGGAGCTTGCCGTTCCTTGCATCAGAAAAGCAGACAAGGCCTCTCTGGCAACTGGCAGCTGACACAAAAAAGCTTGTGTTGAAGGTGACTCAGCTCTGGCCTCAGCAATCCTCCACCATCAGCTGTTAAAAAAGAGACAAGACAGCTTTGAGGAGACATCAGACTGGTTCCACAGCAAGAAGCAGCTGGGAAGACAATGCTGGCTTTTTAATGAGCCACATGGCAGAGTGTTTTCCCAGAGCATGAACATAAGTCCTGCTGGTCCCGGGCAGGTCTTTATGTCCTGCTCGACTGTGATATCTGTCTCTGTCACCTGGAAGGTGGCCCTGGGAGCTGTGTGACCAGCTGACTCATTCTTCATGGCCCTGACCTAGTTAGGTGAAGATGGCTTTGAGCTGAGAGAGAGGGAGGGGTTCACATAAATGCAGAGGCCTCTTCCCCACACCCCTGAGGGAAGCTCCAGGGCCCAGCAGAAAGGATCTGGACTTGAGAACCAGCAGTATGAACTTGGACCCTGCTGCCCCGCCCCTCCCTCCAGCCCCCAGCAGCAGGTGACCAGAACCTGTCTGCACCTTTGTCCCCAGCGAGAAAGAGGAAGCAAGAAGAAGGAACAAACTGTCCTTGGACCTCTCCCATGATAGGCTCTTCACCTATCTCCTCTGGTTCTGATTCCATCACCTCCATAGAAGCCTGTTTAACCCAGAATCCTAACACTTCCCTCCCAAGGTATTTGTGAGGCCCAGTGAAACTGCAAACCTGTGAGATATGCACTGTCATAGTTACTATTACTGTAAATATTCGCCTCATTCTATAGACGAAAACCCTGAGTCTCGGAAGCCACGTTACAGGCTCTGATCCTGGCTCTGTCTGGTTCCAGAGCCCCGATTCTTAACCCTCTCAAAATAGTGATTCCCTCTCCCTTCCTTCTTCCCTAGGGTTGGCTGAAACCTATTGCGGAAAGAGAACAAGAGGAAAAAGGAATTTAGTCAAATGCTTCCTGAACAAATTTAATGATTACTAAAATTATTAAGGAACTATGAATACATCAAAATCATGTATTAGTAATTAAAAATAATTTCATAAATATTTATCAGGGGCTATTTATGGCCTAGTTATTGTGCTGCTGTGGGAGATAAAAAGGAATTAGGCATGAATTCTGCCTGCCTACTGTTTAGAGTCCAGGAAGTACACAGAAATCCCTAGCGATAGGAGGAGTGACAAATAATAATAATAAGATGATGCCCCTGGCCTATATTGATGTGTGTTATATTCTAGACACAATAGTCAGAATCTTGTATGCATCATCTCTTCAGCATTTTAAATAACCCTCACTGATAGGAATTATTACTTCAGTTTTGTAGAGGAGAGATCAGAGCTCACAGAGGTTATGTAATATGACCAAAATTATATAATTTGGAAGTGGGACAGAACCAAGAAGCAAACCCAGGTCTGTCTGACCCAAATTCACCCCTAAACCATGGTGCCTCGCTCTTCCTCTCCCTAACTAGCCTCTTCACTTGCAACTGAAAAAAACAAGCTAGTTTGACAAAATGGCTTTAATAGAAAGCAGAATGACACCCATTAGTGCTAATAGGGAACAATTTCAAATAAAATCCTGTGAACTCCCTTTTGACCTTCCAGTTTCCTATTCTATTCTACTGTGTCTGGTCCTCCCGAGTGAAAACACACACATACACACACACAGATCCTCACTCACACTGCTGTTTACACGTGCCTCTATAATGCTGCACAGCCAAGCCAGCTCTCTAGCAGCAGAGAGGGCCCTTCTTTCCCAAAGGCAGTTGCCACCATCCTGTCACTTTCAGCAGCCCTCATCAAACAGTAGTGGTAGTTGGGCTCTTCTTCAAAAGCTTTATCTGAATGACATTCATGGAGAAGAATATAATAATGTGATGTTTTTCTCAGTCTTCTCTCCCAAGTTGCTCAAGGATATCCAAGCCACAGATAGATCTGAAGTCACGTAGAGGATGTAACTGGGGACAATATCGAGGGCAAGAAATTAACTACCATTAAATGGATATCCCCCCTCAAAAGCACCCCAAGGAGGTGCGTCTCTACAGAAGCATTATTCTCTTATTGCACACCGGCAGCACAAGGAATAAACCTTTTCACTAGATTCAAGGTATTTGGGATGGTTGACGCTCTCTCTACCTCCCAACATCCCACAATCTCTCATATCTGGCCATAGCTGCCTGCTGGTCACGTCTCCCTCCTTCATCTTATACACACTGCACTTCAACCGCACAAAAAGATTTCTTCATTATTCAAAACGCTGAAAAGCTCTGTACCATATTCACCATCCACAAGGTCAAGCTCAAGGTCCAGCTCAGAATTCACCTTATTGATAAAGCCCTCCCCCGACCACTTAGTCTGGGAGGCTCAAGGACTTCTCCCATTGTGTCCTGCTTCCCTCTGATGCAGCCATTATCACCTTGTATCTGGGTCGTGTCCTAGAACATTTTTCTCTCTCACTAAATGACAGTCTTACAGACAGGGCTTTCCCTAAATGTTCTTTGTTGTCCTGCTTATTGGTGAAAAAGGAAAACAGCTTACATTCTAGTAGGGAAGGTAGTCAATGAATGGGAAAGCAAACAAATAAACAAAGAAAACATTACAGACTGGGATAACTTCAGTGCAGGATAAAGAAGAATGTCAACCACCTTCAAATGGGTGGTCAGGAAAGGGCTCCTAGAGGAGGTAGAATTTAAGCTGAGATAAAAAAGAAAGATACAGGTTCTAATGAACTGGGTCAAGAACGGCTCTATAGGAAGCCCAGCACATGCGGAAGTACTTCCCTGGCCAGAGCTCGGTCTGTGCGAGGAGCTAGGAGGCCCCATGCAGTGGAAAGTAGTAAGCACCAGGGAGAGCAAGCAAGGACAGGGTCCACACAAGTCTAGGCCAGGTCAGCCTGCACCTTGCAGGCCACAGTACAGAGCGCTGCTTGTTCTAGTTGCAGCAGAAGCTATTAAAAGATGTTTAGTGGGAAAGGACGTTGTTTGATTTATTTCTTTAAAGGGCCATTCTGACTTCTCTACAGGAAGAAAACAGATTAAGGTCTTACAGAGAAGAAGAGTGGGGGTTGGGAGGGCAGCAGGAAGCTATTGTTCACCAACCACAGCATCTGACCCCGTAGAGGAGCTCAAGAGAATGAATGAATGAATGAATAAGGAAGGAATGAATGAATGGATTAAATTACCCTGGGGCTTACAGAAACTGTCTGCCCAACACTTTCCCAGCTGGTTGTGATTACGTCTCCCCCTCACTCATAGCACCCACAGCACTTGACTTACTCTGAAAATTTTTCAAAAGCACATTCTGGAAATTCCTCATTCATAATAGGCCCAGATTTCCCACGTCACAGGCTTGCAAAAATCACCATCTTGTCCTGGTAACATTTTATCGTGTTTGACATCATTTCTTGCCACTATGCTTCATTCCTGTGAACAGAAAACAGCCTCCAATTTCTGGCAAAAAAAAAAAAGAAAGAGAGAAAGAAAGAAAGAAAGAGAGAAAGAAAGAAAAAAAGAAAAAGAAAGCAGGTTCTGCTCTAACCAGAAAAGAGAAGGTGAAGAGAGGGGACAGGAGTTCTGATGGGGACTTTCATCCCCTTCTCAGGAAGCTGGCTGTGGGCCATACTTGTAGTCTTGACTTTAAACCTATAAACTCCCAGCGTCCCCAGGGGAGTCAGGAGGGGCAGGCTCCTGGCTCTGGGAGTTCCTGAGCAATACAAGTATCCGCTTTTCCTCTCCAATCTCCTGCTTTATTAGCTAAGCTGCTCTGAAGCCATGGACAGGCGCATTTCATGCCGAGTTTATGGTGAAAGCGTTTTGGCAGGTTCCATTCCCAGGGTGCTCCGGAAAGGAGACCACGGGCTGTTGAATACAAGCCATGCTGGACACTTTCCTAAACCAACAGGAATCAGCTGCTCTTTGACAGTGGGGTCTGCTAACAGATGGGAAATTCTTCAAGGGGAACAGAGGCTGAAGGAGTTAAGAAGGTGCTTAGTATTCCAAACGGATATGATTCCAGCAGAGCATTTCCCCCCAACTACCTTGTCGCCCCTATTAAGGACCCTTAAAAGGGACGTGAAAGTCTTTCACCAATACCATGCTTATAAAAATGTAAAAGCAATAAAATTAAATAAATTGCTGCACTAGAAGGAGAGTGAACAGCTAAATAGTCCCATTTCTCATGAGGAAGTTAACATACAAAGTTGTGGAGTGACCTCTCAAATCGACCAAGCTGTTAAAGGACGCAGCCAAAAAGATGCCAGGTAACCAAATGGCACTCTGCCCAGCCCTCTTTCTGATACCATACCTTGTCAGTTGTTCAGGAAGACACTCCAAGGTGATGACTTGGGACATCTTATCATCGTACAGACCTAGGATGGAATCTCTGCATGGTGCTGGCCACATCTGTGGCCTTTTGCAGGATCTTTGCTGGGAAAAAAATGGGAATAAGAGCACCTGCCTCGTAGATATAAATGAGATAACAACCATAAAATCCCTGCGCAGAATCTTTGTGCCTATGTGTTCACCAAATATTTCACTTTCTTCTGGGTATCGAGGACAACTATGTTGCCAGCCAATGGAAGGTAGACAGAAGTGCTGTCTATCCCCAGAAACCCACATGCCCCACTCCATGTCTGTTCTCTCCAAAGTGACTGTAAAGTAAAAATGGCAGAACCCCAAAGTAGCTGGACTCTGGAGCCTTGGATGACCTTGTGGAGGAGACTCACCTGACTGATGACATTTACTTTGACTTCTTGTGACTGAAAAGACTTTTGTGTTATTTTAGGAGGTTGTTATAACAGCTACTGCTGTTTCCTCTAACATAGGAAACTCTTGGTAACTTGCAGTTATTATAAATGGCATTATTTTGTTCTATTCAGAATCTACATCAGCTACAGATCTGTGCAATCAGACTTCCTTTCAAAATAAGCATACATGGATGACCGATATCAGCTCAGATGAGAGGCACCAGCAGATTCTGAGACCTTCTGTGTTTTGTCAAAAATTAGCAATGGAGGGAGTTCTCATTTTTTTAAACATGAATTTGTTAAGTGATTCCTAAGCTCATAACACTGTGTGGAGGTGAGTCACCTGACTGATGACATTCACTTTGAGCTCTTGTTCAAAGGATGGTACCGACAGGCACTATCACATATGTTGTCTATGCTGTCCTCACAGCAGCCCTCCAAGACTGTGAGGTTCCAGCCATGCAAACTCCCACCTCATCTACCTCCCACACACTATTATTTTCTGTCAAGGATCCCCTTGCTCTGGACATCTGCATGACTCTCTCCTGCACATTGATCAAGTCCCTGCCAACTCTATCTATAATATTCCTCATCCATGCCCATTGCTGACCTCCATTCTCTATCTGATGGGTGTCTGGTTCGCTGTGTCTTCTCAGCACTGCTCCCCTCAGTAGACCAAAGCCTGGCCTTGGAAAGAAGGGTACTTCTTAACTGATGCCACATTGAGTTCTCATTGTCCTTTAAAATCAATATTTTATGAGTAAGAGGGGTAAAAGTTGAAGGTTCTGTAAAAAATAAAGCAATGAGAAGAAGACGTGCTTTAGAAAAGTATGAACGAATACTTTCTCAAATTATATTCTGTGCATTTTTAGGCTATCCTCTAGAGATTGCCCCCCTTCTTTCAATATATGCACGTTCAAAGATTATGATGACCCTTGCTGAAATCAAGTGCTATGGCCCATTTTGTTATTCACAAATCCTGGAATGGATGTTGAAAATCAGTGTCTCTCCTGCATAAGGACAGAAAAGCCAGGTGATAATTCTTCTGGAGAAGCTACCAGTATTTGCAGTTTATGAAGAACAATGAACAGGGATTTCTTGCATGTGCCTATAAAGAAAAGCAGGCACTTGGCCCTGTGGAAGTCATCCTTTTGGAGCATGCCTGGTGACTGATGAAGTGGGTTTTGTGTAAAATGCAAATTCACATTTTGTGAAGACTGGAAGTTCATTCATCTAAATCATGTCTGTTACAGTCTATGACGGCTTCTGAAAATTGCCAGGGTCGGTTTTTTATTTGATCTTTCAACATTATTGGAGGTCATATAAACAGGATTATATGAAGTCTTTCATTGTCAATTAGTGTAATTCTAAATCAACATTCTGTCAACGATGTGCAGACTTTACAGCATAGGGAAGAAGAGGGAAGAGCTCATTTTTCCTTCAAATAGATTTCCTTGGCTTTTGGTTAATGCTTAATTAAAAAGAAAAGGAGAGATGGAAAAAGGGAGAAAGGGATGGAGGGAGGGAAGAAGGAAAAGAGATACTAAATTTATTTCAAGATATTTAAAGAAATTAGTCCATTCCTTATTTTCATCTGGTGAAAGAAAAGCAGAATTATTAAAAGGTTTAAAAAGTTCATTTTCTATGAAAATTGGATGCCTAAATGGTATTCCAATTTTATAATCTTAAATGTGACTCTTTCTGAACCTAACAATGAGGGGACTTATTTTTAGCTAATAGATCTAGCAGAGGGCACTAATGTTTTTGATGGAAATGAAGAACAGACCAAATTTCACTTTTTTTGTGGAATATCAGCCCTTCTATTAAGTGTAATTTACTTGACTTACATTTGCCTTCAAGGATTTCAGAGTACTTATGGGACAATACTTTCCATAATTCTTCATAAATATAAGGAAGAACTCCCTTTGTTTGAAAATTTCTACAAATACTTGATTAAATTTTCACCTTCTTGGTAGCTCCACAGGAAGCCTCCCAGGGATGAATGGGAAAAGTTTTAGTATCAGATAAATTATCTCATTTATCTCCACACTATTCTTGTAAAAAAAAATGTGTATATATATACACACATATATATATATATATACTCTCAAGCTAATAAAGTCAGGAAGCGCTGACACATGAAATGGGATAATCCAGTGCTGAGGCACTTTCCTGACCTAACGATCCCACAGAACTGGCTGATGCCAGGAGCTCCATGTTTTCTGCTCCAGAATAGATTCAATCTGCAGAGCCAGAGCTCCTGATGGAATCCTAATCTGCCTCTTACTCTCTGTGTGACCTCTCTCTCATCCATGTAGCGAGTGAAATTATATTCTCTACTGGGAACTGCCATGAGAACAAAGTCACAGAAGGTATGACAGTGACTGGCCCCGTGTCTACCACACCACCCCATCATCACTGTGGTCTTCCTCTACCTCCACAGCTTCAAAATTAACCCCACGTCCAGTCTTGCTTCCTTTAAATTCATCCTCGAAGTGGCAACCAGTGTGAATTTTATGAAATATAAGCTTGATAATATTGCTCCCATGCATTTTTTCAGTGTTTCTATATTCATAGAATACTGTCCATGATCCCTAAAGTGGCAGACCTTCCAAAACCTACTGCTGGCTTCCACCTCTAGTGTCTTCTCCTGTCCATCCCCTCTCTGCCCCTATTTCTTGTCCCTGCTCTGAACGTGCCAACTTCAGAATCATCTGATAGTTCTAAAAACTTCCTTCCATTTATTTGTACTCTCTTTCTGGACCTCCCCCTGCCTGGAACTTTCTTTTCCTTCTCATCCTCAAAAGGTTAGATCAAAATACTTCTTTGTGTATGTTGGGGGGGGTGATGGGATATAGGGGTGGGGGGGGCAGAGGGACAGGGAGAGAAAGAATCTTAAGCAAGCTCCAGACCCAGCATGGAGCCCCACATGGAGCTTGCTCTCATAACCCTGAAATCATGACCTGAGCTGAAATCAAGTCACTGGCTTAACCAACTGAGCGACCCAGATACCCTCCAATACATCTTTCTTCCTTTGAAGCAAGAAACCCCAGTCTTATGATGTCCAGAGGAAGGGAAAAAATCTGCTCCAGTGATGCTCAAAGAGGAACAGGTGTCAATTTGCTCACCAAGGGGGCGATCATTATGAACTCATCTGTGCTGCTGCTTTACACACTCCCACTGTGGCCCATTTGCTCGCACTGCTAATGTGGTCATAATCTAAGCATTACCCAGTTTGGTCTGGCCAGCTCACAGTACATCCTAAAAAGCATCTGCAGCACAGATTGAACCCACTCTCCAAAAATATTGGGAAATGATAAACATATGATTCTGCTTAAGTAGTTACACTGCTGCAGTGACCGTTGAAGATCACATCTCCCTGCTCCTAGCTCAGCTGTCTGTGTGCACAAAGGCAGTCAGGGAGCTCCTTCCCAGTTAGCTCCAGTAAGTGAGCTGAAAGACAGGATGGAGAACTGGGATGTACTAATTTCTGTTTGGGATTGTGGTGAATTGGGGGAAACTACAGATGATCCTTACAGGACCCACAAATACCTCCACCCTGCCAAGCCTCCATCACCCCATCTTCTTAGGAAGTCCCTAGAAGAAATATATGCACAAGATCAGAAACCAAGTACCACTTTATTATAATTAAGTGGGCTTTCACCTGAGACTCCGGTGATAAATTCCTTGGTAACCTGGGCTGAAGACAAGGCTTGGAACACATAGTACACAAAAGCCTAAAGAGTTTTACTTACCTTCAAGCTCAGACACACATCAGTGTGTCTGTAAGAAAGAGACTTAAGAGATTAAGACCTAGAGCAAGGATTTGAAAAGAACAAAAAGTATCGTGTGGATCTCCACCTGTGTAGAATTATTATCCCACTCACATGACTGCTTTAGGCTTGAACAAATGTAAGACAGAGATCGAGGACCACGGCTACGTAGTTATCCTTACAGCATAGTTACCCTGCCCACTGGAATGCATACTCTGGGTAGTGTCCCAGAATCTCGTTCTCCCTCTGCTCTCCAACTTACTGTTACATATGATCTTCTGCGTCAACACTCTGGCTTTGAAGCCATGGAATGAGCTAATGCCAGACTCTGAACTCAGTTTTTTCATCTTTCAAGTGATGTTTTAGGCAAGATGCATCTGTGGTGCTTTCCAGCTCTGATGTAATGTTATGTGACCATAAATAACAATACCTTCTATAAAACAAGAGGGATTAGGAAAATCCAGTACTTCTCCTAATAGCAAAATGAATTCCTTTTGGATGTAAATTTTATTTTCAGAGTCTTCACACTTCTGTCCCCAGGCAACTCTTTCATAGGAGGCTGCGTGAGGGAAGGTGATCGATGGGGCCAACATCCATCCCAATCCTTCACTGAAAGCCCCCAAATACCTTACTTCAGAAAGCTCAGAACGTAAAAAATTAGGGAATTTACCCGATCTGCTCCCTAGAGAATTCTAATGAGAATCAAAATAGTCAGAAACAAGGAACAAGAATTTCCCATATGAACATAATGAGATAGCATCTTCTCACTTCCCTTCCAAGAAACTGTGTTTTTAAAACACTGTGTTTTCAATGTTTTAAACCCTGCAATCTGCATTTCTGATAAAATGTGGATATGACATGATGCCACACAGGATCCATAAAATCCAAAATGCACATAGAAGGCTGCCCCAAACTGGGAGTGGTGGAAGGTAAAAGGGAGGAAGAGATAAAAAGCTACATGACTGACAAGAGGGTCCCAAACTCAGAAACATCTGCAAAGATACACTTCTTAGACAGATGCTGGCGAGGATGTGGAGAAAGGGGAACCCTCCTACACTGTTGGTGGGAATGCAAGCTGGTGCAACCACTCTGGAAAACAGCATGGAGGCTCCTCAAAAAATTGAAAATAGAGCTACCTTATGACCCAGCAATTGCACTAATGGGTATTTACCCTAAAGATACAAACGTAGTGATCCAAAGGGGCATGTGTACCCGAATGTTTATAGCAGCAATGTCCACAATAGCCAAGTTATGGAGAGAACCTAGATGTCCATCAACAGATGAATGCATAAAGAAGAGGTGGTATATATATATACAATGGAATACTATGCAGCCATCAGAAGAAATGAAATCTTACCATTTGCGACGACATGGATGGAACTAGAGTGTATTATGCTTAGTGAAATAAGTCAACTGGAGAAAGACAACTATCACATGATCTCCCTGATATGAGGAAGTGGAGATGCAATGGGGGTGGGGGTTAAGGGGGTAGGAAAAGAAAAAATGAAACAAGATGGGATCGGGAGGGAGACAAACCAAAAGAGACTCTTACTGTCATAAAACAAACTGAGGGGGGTGGGGGGAGAGAGGGGTTGGGAGAGGGTGGTGGGGTTACATTATATGTTTAAATAAAAAAGCTTAAAGAAAAAAAATCATCATAAAAAATAAATAAATAAAAATTAAAAAGAGAAAAAAAAAGAAGTGAGGTTCGTGATGTAACGCACAGCAGCTATCACCCTTCTCTGCAACAGGTGAGAGAACTGAGGGGGCAGTTTTGGCGGAGAGGCAGAGAAGGATCCACAGGCAAAAATTACATAGATCAGTAGTATTTTCAGGGATCATGCTAACAATGGACCAACAGGGAGCCTCCAGGGTGTGAAACCTTTGAAGCTATTCTCCCACCCATAGGAATCTGCTGAAAATTGTGGCTCTCAAAATACCCATTTCATTAAAAGATGAATAATTACACAGGAACAAGAAAGCCATTTCAAAGATACTATTGAAAAGTCTGGAAAAGAGAAGCAACATTCAGCATGAGATGAAGATTTCTCATCAGAAGAAAATTGTAAACAAGCATGCCATGAATCAAAACATATTAATAAAGCAATTGCTATTATTAAAGAAGATTGCAGGCTGAAATGGAGTGGCTCAGAAAGCTACAGCAAGACCACAGGAAGACTTTTCAGATGACATATGTGAGGCAGGCCACTGAAGAAATAAGCAGAAATGTCCTACATACACAGAGATAGAATAGGAGGGAAAACAAAGGGGGTAGATATTACAGAAAATACAATGAGAGTCCTAAAGGATAAAAATGAGGAAAGCATAAAGAAGTCAAGGGAAGGGATCAAGGAAGGAAGGAAGGGTGGGGGGAAGTGGGAGGGAAGAAAGGAGGGAGGAAAAGAAGGAAAAAATTTAAAAGATTAGAAAAATCCATAGCAGTAAAAAGTAGACAAAGGAGAGCCATATATTTATATATACATATATGTGTATATATATGTATATGTATATATATGATGCTTATATATGCATAAAGAAAATTTGGTAAGTCATGAGGTTTAAAGGGAAATGCATCATATAGCATTTTTATATGTATTTTTAAATTTTTGGATAACACGAATTATTACATGTAAATTTTTTTAAAGCAGAAAAAAAGGAATCAGACAGAAGCACGATGGGAAGGAAAGAAAAGTAGCAGACTTGAGCCAAAGATTTATGTATGCAGATGTATTCAGCAAATACTTACTGAATGCCATTACAGGCCAGGCACTGTTCTCGGTACCGAGTATGCAACAATAAGAAAAAGCAGACAGAAACAGGAATCTCTGCTCTTCCAGACTTTGATTGTAAAGAGGGGAAATGGACAATAGGCAAAGAAAAATATATTGCTTCTCAAAGGGTAACACATGGAGAAAAATAAAACATAGTAAGGGAAACAGAGCATGCCAGGAGAAAGAAGAATTGCTACCCTGGATATATTAGTCGAGAAGAGACTCACAGATAAGGTAACATTTGAGCCAGGACCTGGAAGAAGTGAGGGAGGGAGACATTCAAATACCCCAGGAAGAAGGAATGGGAAACAGAAAATTCCCTGTGACAGAAATGTCTTGGCTTTTTGTCCAGAATGGCCAGCATGCAGGAAGACAGAGGTGAGGGAGCAGACATGCAGGGAGGTGATAGGGGGCACATACGAATGGCTTGGAAGATTAGTTTAAGAATTTTAGCTTTTTCTCCAACGGGGAGGCAATTTGAAGAGTTTCAAGCAGAGAAGTGACATGACCTGATTTCTAGTTGACTTTGAAGCATCACTCTGAGTGCTATGCTAAGTTAGCAACTACTTAAACCAAGACCAAAAAAGCTAGACACCTCTCATTAAGATAATCACAGAAGGTTGGGCTACATTCTCAAAATTTCAGGCACAACTAGAAGTTTAGAGAACAGGCCCCTCCAGCAACAGTGCCCATCCCTCCCTCCTACCCTTGTGTTGTCATATGTGAAGAGACTGGTCTCAGAAGAGGTTGTCTTTGGAAATGACTGGAGAGTGAAGCTAGGCCACCATTCATCAAAGCCAAGGAAGGAAAACTTCAAAATCGCTTTACACAGGATTGGGGGTGGGGCTCTCCAAGAGGAGGTTTTCATTCTCTGATGTATTATCTGCTTAACTATAGACTTCTAGAATTTTGCCAGTACTACCAGAAAAGACATGATTTCAAAGGCTAAGGGGATAGGGCATCACACAGAACTGCGTGAGGGACAGATACACAGGACCATTTTGCTTCCAAACTCTTCCCAGGTAGTATGACATCTGAATCCCAAGAATGCCAAAAGTCTCAGAGTTTGCTGTGAAAGGTAAAAGAGACTGGGGTTCATAGTGTTGCTGGGGTCACCCCAGGGGCCTCTAAAGCACAGAGGGTTGCAGAGGTGGATACAAGAATGGGAAGGTGTCAGAGGCGATTTCTTGGCACCAGCTGTGTGTCTGTGGGGTCATGGCATCACATCTCACAATAGTGACAATGAAGTAGAACAGACGTTTTAAAAACCCAGAGAAAACACTTAGCTATATCTAACCAAAAGAGAGGCATTTGTGTTTTCTGTCTCTACCTATCACCTAAATCCTCAAAACTGGAGAAGACTACTTACCCCTTCCAAACCCACTTGCATGCTGTTTGCAGAACTCCATGATTATAGTGATTTTGCATTGTGCATAGGCAAACTTTTTACAAAAGTTAATGGTACATGAGTAATTCACAGGAATAAAAGGTACCACACAGGGACTATAGTCAATGATATTGTAGTAGTGTTGCAGGGGGACAGGTGGCAGCTACACTTGTGGTGAGCACAGCATGGGGTAGAGTGCTTGAATCACCATGCTGTGCACCTGAACGTAACATCATGTGTCAGCTACAAACAAATAAAAAAAAAAAAGTACATGTAATATGCAAACGGGGCCCAAAATGAGATAAGAAAATAGATGAAATTTGGCAATCTATGATTGAATTCAATGCATGTATTTTACATACCTTAAAAGTGAAGGAGGGAATATGACTTTCACAAGGTCGTATGGCTGGTTAGTAGTAACACTAAATATGGAAGACAGAGCTCTTTTCTCTCAGTTCATTGCAAGACCTTACAAAGCTGATCAGAGGAGCAGGCAACAAACTAATCATGTGACATGAGGATGTGGGCATATTTATGCTCATAGCTCCTTGTACCATCTCCAAAAATAAATGGTTGCACATAGAGAAAACACAGAGCCATGAACCAGAGCACTGGTGCACTCACTACGGGGTGTTATGATGATAATTTATAATTCCATTGCAATTACAGTAGAGTTATAGCACGCCAGCACCTAATAGAGCTGTGTGCATACTCTTGAGAAAGACAAATGTGCTGGCATCTCTAGCTGCAACAATGAGATTGAACAGCCCCCATTCCCGATCCTGCCATTGATTTTTGTAGCCCTCCCATTAACATGATAACTTCACGTACCATCTCTCTATCATCCCTTGGAGGTGAAGACATAGTTTTAGAGTATAAATAATTAGACCCTCAAAATCCAAGGTGACAAATCTTCCACACCTCCGATTGCCATGAATCAGGACACATAAATCAGGGCCTGTTTTGAAGATATGTTCGTGGGGAGAAGACATGTTTACAGAATGAAACTGCTTTGTGTTTCTTTCTTTCTCTTTCCTCTTTTTGCCTCCTATGCACACTTGGCTTTGGATGCGAATCAGTTAGGACAGGGTGACTGTACAGGGTGACGGGACATTTTTGTAAAAGGAGTCGGGGGCTCTTACACTAAGGCAGTTAGACCAAATAGGAATAGTCCCTGGCAAAAAAGGGGCACATGCTCCTCCTGGTTTGGAATCATAATGCCTTATATCATGAGTGTTGGTCTTTGCTTTGGTGTCTCATAAACTGATTTTCTATAGGTTGCTCAATATTGCCAAAGAGATACTACAACAAAAGGTAATCAGCTTAATGCTTAACAGTGGCTACCTTCTTTTGAGTATCGATTTTGTGATCCTAAATGTTTATGATTGAGAACACTAGGCTGTTTAGAAAGATCTAACAGGTCCATCAACCACTCTGTGCCTGAGTCTTTGATGAATATAACACACTTGTACACAATAGGACTGAAAGAGTTGAGCTATTCCTATTGTATGCAGAGTATTTTATATACATAATATATACTATCTACTCTTTTAAGAGCTTAGTGGTACAGATATCATTAAGCAATATTTTCAACAAACGCTGAAATCAGCAAAGATGAGCCATTTTCCTGAGGTCACAGAACTTTAGAAGTTGGAAAGCTTGGGGGCACCTGGGTGACTCAGTAGGTTAAGCATCTGCTTTCAGCTCAGGTCATGATCTTGGGGTCCTGGGATGAAGCCCCGTGTCAGGCTCCCTGTTCAACGCAGAGTCTACTTCTCCCTTTTCCTCTGCTCCCACCCCACTCATTCTCTCTCTCTCTGCACTTTCTCTCTCTCTAATATATAAATAAAATCTTGAAAAAAAGAGAAGTTGGAAAGCTTATATTCAAACTCAAGTCTGTGTGACACATACCCTCACTTGTTACTACCTTACTGCTTCCCTGAGTTAGTCCTACGTTTGTGTTAGTTGAACAGTGTTAAAATGCTTTTTCTAACCTGGGTTTGCACACTGGTTAATTTACTCATTTGCCCATTGAACACCCATTAGGTATTTTATATAAGAATTTATTTTTTTTTTTTTACTCTTGGCTTATACAAACTCGTCTTGCTCCAGAAAGATTTGCAGTAGTTTACTCTTCTAAAATACATACTTTTAAAAATATGTTTAACATATATTTTATTTATATAGAAATCAGGAAGAGAGCAAATGAGAGTAAAGAGAATGAGAGGAGAGGAAAAGAACCTGAGCCAAGGATGAAGTCAGTATTCAAAAGGCGAGCAAGCTGTTACTGAACACGTCCACTGTAGCTGACACCACATAAGAATTGGGAATTTAGATGTAAAATGACAAGGTCTCATCTCTTCATAAACTCTGATTCTAATGAAGGAGATACATACACAGACAGACAATTACAGGGCCATCGGGAAAAAAATGTACAAAACCCAGTGGGAGCATGTAAGGAAGACACACTCCCTTATATTTGCATAATGCTCATTGAGATCTGGTACCTTCCAAGCTTATTTGTTTTTTGCTGTCTCCCCTGTCCAGATGTAACCTTCAAGAGATGTACAATCCTGTTTGCAACTGTGTCTCCTCTACCCAGAATACTGCCTGCCACATTAGAGGTGTTCAAGGAACGAGTGAATGAACCAGTCTCGCTGGCATTAAAAAAAAAAATTATTTTGTACAGCAAGTAAATTGCAAAATAATTCCAGTTATGTCTCTCTCCCTTAGACCTTGGAGGGGACCTGCTCAGGTAGTCACTTAATACAAACACTGAAACTAAGCAAAGATTCACAATCAGTGCCTAGAGAGTGGGTCAGTGAATATACATCAACCCATAACCAAAGATGGGGATGGTCATTTACTAAGAGTGGTGTCAAAGCTTAATGATTTGTCCAGTTTGCCACATCAATAAGAAACCAGTGAGGTATTTAAGTCCAATACCCTCCGGCTTGAGGTCTCTATGCTTTCCACCATCCCTCACTGTAGAGATGAAATGTGGTGGGAGAGTTGAGAAAATACTTGAATAAAGAGAAAGTGAGATATTTAGGGCACAAAGGAAGGACATAGGAAGGTGGAAAGTCAGAATATACAAATGCTTATTGATTCACTTTAAAAAATCAGATTTCAGCAACAGAAAAATTGCTGTGCATTAATCAATGCATCATGAAAATGCATTGAGACAGACTGATGGCCTTAGCCTTTTGAAAACTTACCAGTTTTAACTCCTTTTATTCTCTTACATTTTCTTATAGTGAAATCTCACCATGCTTTTCAGAAATCAGTTTGAGAATCAGGAAAGGACTCTTGGTGAAGTTCTAGAAATCCCATGTTATAAGCCTGTTTTTTTCAACCTTAACAAAAAGCTGAGGCAGTAACTTTCTCTCCTCTGGGCTTTAGTTTCTGCTTGTGTCAAGTGAAGAATTTGCAATCAGCCTCCCACGGCTCTTTCTGGCTCTGTCTGTATTTCCAGGGCTCTGGACAAATACAGGAGACTATTTCTGGTCCCAACTCATGCCTTATATTTGGCTCATCTCTTTTGTTTTCCTCATTCATTTCCTACTCTTACAGACTGGGATACAATGTAGAACATTGGCATGAAGCTTTGGAGTTCAAGGACCCTCTTCTTAGGAGCTTTTTTTCACCTGATCTCACAGGTCCTTTGCAGATCAAGTAAGTTAATAAAGAACTGAGTACTCTGATAATGACCAATTACAGCAATTTAAAGAATCAATTGTCCTTTGTGCTAATATTATTTTATATAGACTTGCTGATAGCCTGTTTTCAAGCCAGGTTAAAAACATTTTTCTAGAAGATAGGTTAAGACAAAGGTAAAGAGGGGCACCTGGGTGGCTCAGTGGGTTAAGCCTCTGCCTTCGGCTCGGGTCATGATCTCAGGGTCCTGGGATCGAGCCCCGAATTGGGCTCTCTGTTCAGCAGGGGGCCTGCTTCCCCCCCCCCACCCCCGCCTGCCTCTCTATTTGTGATCTCTCTCAGTCAAATAAATAAATAAACTCTTAAAAAAAAGACAAAGGTAAAGATAGACTGTTTTTATTTTTTTAGATTAAGAATAAAGTAAGAGGGACGCCTGGGTGGCTCAGTTGGTTAAGCGGCTGCCTTCGGCTCAGGTCATGATCCCAGTGTCCTGGGATCGAGTCCCACATCGGGCTCCTTGCTCGGTGGGGAGCCTGCTTCTCCCTCTGCCTCTACCTGCCACTCTGTCTGCCTGAGCTCGTGCTTTCTCTCTCTCTTTAAAAAAAAAAAAAAATTTTAAAAAAGAATAAAGTAAGATAAAATTAGGGCTGCCTGGGTGGGACAGTTGGTTAAACATCTGACTCTTGGTTTTGGCTCAGGTCATGATCTCAGGGTCTGGGGATCAAACCCTGTGTCAGGCTGCATGCTCAGCATTCTGCCTGGGACTCCCTGTCCCCCTTCCTGTCTCTCTCTCTAAAAATAAATAAATAAATCTTTTTTTTTTTT
>ML101501.1:27006-48001 GCA_003697995.1 Taxidea taxus jeffersonii | reverse complement strand
CCCCCCCTCCCTTCTAAAACCCTCAGTTTGTTTCTCCGAGTTCACAGTCTCTCATGGTTCGTCTCCCCCTCCAATTTCCCCCCTTCATTTTTCCCTTCCTTCTCCTAATGTTCTCCATGTCATTCCTTATGTTCCACGAGTAAGTGAAACCATATGGTAATTGACTTTCTCTGCTTGACTTATTTCACTCAGCATAATCTCCTCCAGTTCCATCCATGTCGATGCAAATGGTGGCTATTCATCCTTTCTGATGGCTGAGTAATATCCCATTGTGTATATGGACCACATTTTCTTTATCCATTCGTCTGTTGAAGGACATCTTGGCTCTTTCCACAGTTTGGCTATTGTGGCCATTGCTGCTATGAACATTGGGGTGCATATGGCCCTTCTTTTCACTACATCTTTATCTGTATCATTGTATCTACCCAGTAATGCAATTGCAGGATCATAGGGTAACTCTGTTTGTAATTTTTTGAGGATCACTTCTTATTTGTCTTTATATCCCAGGCCTCCAATAGCAGAAGCTCACTGAATATCGACCAGATAAATGTTGCCTGGGCCAGATGGCCCTCTGCACACTTTCTGCTGTCTCTTGGGGGCTTTGCAAACGGGCAGTGGATGAAGGGACTTCCCACAGAACTGGGCAGCACATTGTGAGCTCGCATCTTTCCCAATCCCAGATGGATCAGTTCCATTTATTCTGTTGGTTTGTTCATTCGCTTAACAAGTATTTATTGAATGTTTACTGATACTCCAGAAGTGAGCCCATTTCTTCTTCTCTGAGGATGAACAAGAAGCTCCTGCTTCCACTGAGTTGACAAGAAATATCCTATGCTCATATAGGGTTTGATGCCCCCGTGTGCAAATCCATCAGCCCTGGATTATAACTTCTGTTTCATTCTCTGGCTGCCTCACTTGTTGGTAACCTCCTTGAGGACAGAAGTCACATATTTTACTCTGTGCCTAGCTCAGTGATTTTTACATAACAGGATTCAATAAGTGGTGCACCAATGGAAAAATGATTCCTTAGAATTTTCCTGGAGAACCCTGATAACCTTTGCATATATTCATCTATATTGAATCTGTATGTCCTTTGAGTGTGATGGGAAAAGCTGTGAATTTTACAGGTTGGGCCTTTTGAGTTTTCCAAGTCTCGCATGAATGACTTGAGTGATAGATATGCCCATGGTCTCTGAAGCAAACAAAACAGAGCAAAGCAAAACTTAACCATAAGAATACAATTTGATTTCAAGAAAATGCCTCTCTTATCTTTCAGTGTTCTCTGTTCTTGGAGAAGAGATACACCTTCTGTCTCCAACCTTAGCTGTTTGCCCTTGAGCTCAAACTTATATTATTAATCATTTGAAGCAATTGTTTCCATGGAGATAGCCTAGCAACTTCTAGGCTCGGATTTAGCATTGAATAAGCCCTACCATTGGTGGATTTTACATTTTTAACTTCTTGATCCATGAAAGTTGAATATATTTAGTATCTAGTTCATTAACAAGTTCTTTTTCCTCTGAATTCAGTAAAAACAAAACCAAACACCTTATTTTTCTAAAGCTAGAAGTGATTGCATAAAACTGCCCATGAAGTAAGATTTTCATCATTTGTGATTTGTTTGGTGAATATTCATAGACCCAGGCACCATTCTAACTGTTTTGGAAATACTTAAATTCACTTCATTGTCATAACAACCTTATAAGGCACATACTACTGTCTGCATTCTATAGATGAGAAAACCGGAGGCATTAAGAGGTTGCAGAAAAAGGAGAGCTGGCAAATGGGTACATTTATGATACATTTCTGTTCCCTGGACAGTTGCTGGATCCTCTCACCTTGGAAACCTGCTACAGGCCTGATTCTCGCCCATTCCCTGCCCATCATGACTCTTTCTATTCCTCTACTGGCCCCAAGGACATACACTATCGTCTGTGACACTTTTTTCTTTTTTAAGAAAAGTTTGGAAATTATTACATGGCTGTAGTTTATCTTACAATCCTTTGGCATTCTACAGACAAACATATTATCATGCATGTTGCAGGCAGTGCAAACTTCAGGTCTAGGGACAATCAGTTCATTGAACTGAAAACACACACTTCGGAAGTGGTCAGCGAGGAGGGTATCAGAAAGGCCACGCTCAGGGGCAACCAGGACAACTGCACTGTTCTCACTTTGCAGGTTTCCCTGGACACCAAAAGCTTGGCTAATTGACATGGCTTTATTGTTAGTGAAAACAGTGCCTTGTCAGTTAACTTGAAAAATGTTTGAAATGGACCTTCATTAATGGAATTACAGGTATTCAATATATGTGGATTAGCTCAGGTATTTTAGAAATATTTCCTGTCTTTGCTTGAAGAGAATGTAAAACTATAGCAAGCCTGTTAGCTAATGCTCCTTGTCCCACATCCTGTTCCCAGACAATTCCCAGAAGGACTTCGGGTTGGCTGACACCAACTATAAAGCGACCAAATCCTGCCTCTAGAAGCTTGTCCTAAATATTTCTGGTGTCCCTTCCTGTGAAATGGTGCACAGGGTATCTGCCATGACAGAGAGCTGGGACTTCACTGAGCTTCAGGGACATGTGCAATCAACCAACTGGGCTTGGTTACTAACGCACATGTTTCAAAAATTGTCTCCTTAAGGGGCAGAACATACTCTGAGACTTGTTCTCATTAGTAAGTTTTAACCTAGTGGTAGTAAGATCGTGGGGGCGGATCTAACCCTCTCCTACTTCAAACTTCTTTTGAGCCTACTGTTGTCTGTCAAAAAGAAGCTAAGAGTTGTGCATGGTGAAATGATCTAAAGTCATTTTACAGCGGGCATCACAGAAGGTGAGAAAGATATCCTCCCTCCTGCTTCCTGACCTCTCCCTTCCACATTGGCCTGAAGTCCTTTCCTTAACATATTTTTCTATTGGGGGGAGAGGATATCTTTGTTCTTCCTTAATAATACAGCCACATCTCTAGGTTTCAAAGACTACATTTGTTTTCTTCTTTTGTTCTGCTAGTAGACAGTTAACCCACAACCAGCCAAGGCAAATGGTTGAAGCCGGCCCATTGTACCTTCAGAGCTCCAAGTGTGTTTCAGTGCTCTCATGACGAGATGCTCGTGGGTGTTACTCCCTCCCTGTCCCAGACAGTTCTCAGGGAAGTGTTCCCACTGAGCTGCTCTTGATTGGAAAGAGACCAAAAGCAGGAAAACACAGCGTGGTGTACCAGGTACCCACACCCAGCAAATGCCTATTGAGCAACCCCTGCCTCTCACTAGGTACCTGCTAGCAGGTGGCTGGAGAAAGATTCAAACGCAAAACCTGCCGGAGGGTGACTAGGTGCCATGTCCTCACAGCCAGCCTTTTCCCCTCTGCTCTTGCCTTCGCTATTAGCCCGCCAAAGCCAGCGCCCGAGTCAGGGCTCAAGGAAATTCCTAAAGAAGTGTGCCTTACATAAATTCTGGGATCAGAACGCAGTTGGATCTGTGCTTGAAAACCTGCCTTCTAAATTATCTTCCTTCTAAGTCACTGCTGGGGAAAGTGCAGCCTTAAAAAAAAAAGTTTTTTTGATTCTAATTTTGCCCCCTAAAATCACATACGATAGCCCACCTGCAGGGTGCTGCCCCAACAGGCAGAGAGCACAATCTGCTGGGTTGATGAAGCGCTTCTCCCTCAGGCAGGCAGCCGTGGCCCAGCTGGAGGGTTCTGGCTCCCTACCTGATTGCAGTTAAGTGCTGAATGCAAAGTCTTCTGGGAATTGGCACCTCCTTGAACCTGCCCCATGTTTTGATTACAGAAACCAAAAATAGAGAAGCAACTGTGGAGCTCCAGGTAGGAGGCCCTGCAGACAGAAGGCGGCTGCTTTTGCCCTGAGTCGAGACAGTCTTGAGACATTCAAGTTCTGACAGGAGCCCCAGCCTGGGGTTTTGTGCTTGGCAGGGAGGGGGGAGGGAGAGGAGATTTAGGGAGGAGTGCCACATGCCCATATCTTGCAGAGGGGCTTGGAGAGTAACAGCTGAGGGAAAGGTCATGAATTCTTCCTAAATACGTAAAATATTTCTTGCTCTTCAAATGTAAGATATCACTGTAGCGAGCATATGGAGGCAGTCCTTGAAACGTGCATTTTACACAGAGTTCTGCAGTTACAAACTATCTTTGAGTACCTCAGTCCCTCGCTTCTGTGCCTTCTTTCCTCAGGCAGGCCAGGTCATACCCTTGAGCATCCTTTCACTTGACTTGTCCACTTTTCAGCTCATATAAGGTCTTCAGTTTCTAGGAGCCATTCCTGGTCCTCCCTTTTCCATCACTTCCTGGGACTGGAAATTAAAAAGGGTCTGTACCATGTGCTCAGGGAGCCTCTTCATTCTTCTTGTCCTCTTTTCTTTTTCTCTCCTGTTTTCCTTCTGCCCCTTTAAATAATGGTACAGTGATGAGACAGCAGAGAATTTGAAGTAGACAGCTTTGAATTCCAGCTAAGTCTTTCCTAATTGGGTGGTTTAAACACATTATCTAATTTCTCTGAAATTCAGACTTTTATCTGAAAAAAAAAAGATAATAATACATCTCTTGCTGATTGTTGGGAAGCCCATAACATATGAAAAGACTTTGGGGCACTGCTTAGCCCAGAGTTGGTTTGGTGCTACTTACTTCACCCTGTCCCTGCCCCCCTCCATCTGTTTGCACCCTTCTTTTATTTGGTAAAATTGACAGACAGCATTATATTAGTCTCAGGTGTATAACACAGTGATTTGTATTTGTATATATTGTACCAAGATCACCAAAATACATCTAGTTAACATCTGTCACCATATATAGTTATAATTTTTTTCTTGAGATGAGAATTTTAATATCTATTCTCTTAGCGACTTTCAAATATACAATACAGAATTAATAACTATAGTGGTAATGCTGTACATTACACCCCCAAGACTTACTTATTTTATAACTGGAAGTTTGTACCTTTTGACCCCCTTCACCCATTTTGCCCATCCCCCCCCTTCTGCCCTCTAGCAACCACCAATCTGTTCCCTGTATCTATTTACTTGATTTCTTTCTTTCCTTTTCCTTTTTTTTGTTTTTTTGTTTTTTGTTTTTAAGCTCCACATGTAAGTAAGGTCACATGGTATTTGTTTTCTCTGACTTATTTCATTAGGCATAAATGCCCTCATGTTCCATTTTTGTCATCACAAATGGCAAGATTTCATTCTTTTCATGGCCCAATAATTTCCATTGTGCATCCACTGATGAATACCTCAGTTGTTTCCATGTCTTGGCTAGTGTAAATAATGCTACAGTGAACATGAGTTAGTGTTTTCATTTCCTTTGGATAAATACCCGGAAGTGGAATGCTGGATCATATGGTAGCTCTATTTTTAATTTTTTGAAGAACTTCCATACTGTTTTCCACAGTGGCTGCACCAATTTACATTCCCACCAACAGTGCACAAGGGTTCCCTTTTCTCCACATCCTTGCCCAGCACTTGTTATTTCTTGACTTTGATAATAACCATTCTAACAAGTGTGTGGTGATATTTTGTGGGGATTTTGATTTATATTTCCTGATGATTAGTGATGATGAGCACCATTTCATGTATCCATTGGCTATCTCTATGTCTTTTTTTTTTTTTTTTTAGAAAAAAATGTCCCCATATTCTCTATTTTTTATTTGGATTTTTTATTTGTGTGATTTTGTTCTATGAAAAAATGCCTACCATTTTAAGGACCTCTGAGTTCTAAATCTGATCTCTTGATCCCAGATAAAGAATATCTCCTCCAAACCTCCTTTTAACAGGGGAGGGGTATCTATGTTTGGTTGGCTTCCTTCAACTGACATCTCCAAAACCATACTGGTTCTTTGATACGAGCTAGTAGCTTCACGGTCCCGGGCAAGTTATCTCCATGCCCAAGTTTCAACAACAGGCTCTTGTAATGATCAAATGAGTCTTTCCTGTCTCGTCATAAGCATTCAATAAATGTACATTATTAGCAGTACTCGTAGTAGTGTGATAATTGTATTCACTGACTGCCAAACAACTTCCAATATAGGGAGTGTCCTATCTCTAACTTTCAGTGCTTCTTTAATAAAAACAAATACTACTTTTGAAGATCCATAGTCTCTACCTACTTCCTATCATCTCATCTCAAGGACTAACTTGCTGAGAGATGGCAGGCAAGAGAAACCACAGTGGAAAGTTCATAAGGCTGAAAGTCAGGACAACCAGTTTTTAATGAGGACTTGTCACAAACTAGCTGTGTGGCTCTGGGCAGCTAACTTGGCCTTTCTGGGTGTCTGAGTGACTTTCTCATTGCCTTATCAACTATCTCTTGAAGGAAACTTCCAGTTTTAACACCTCAGGAAGCTTTGTTCTGCATCAACGACCACAGAGTGAGGGGAGGCATTTACAGAGCTCAGAGAGCCTTCCTCTTTCCGAGTGCTTCACATTTGGCTGACTTCCTTGAGCCTGACACTGGAAAAAGAAACTCAGAACATTTTAATTTATGGCCCAAACAAAAAGTACTCTTAATTAAAATTTAGAAGCCAATTCTGCAGACGATGTCTGGAAGTGAGCCCAGAAGAAAAGAAAGATTATGACATAACCAAATAAACCTGAAAACGTTTAAAAAGTGGTTGAAGAGAATTTGATGCATATCTATGCAAAGCAAGATAAGGTCATCTGGGGATAAAAGAGGGTCCAATAAAATGACTTAGCCATTCAGTCTCGCCTCAGCCAAGTGGTCAAGTAATTATGTTTAATCAACACGGTCTTTCACTTTAGGCTTTGCAGAGTTATCTCTGGACAGGAACATATGTCAAAACATAGAGGAGTGCTTGTTTTTTTTGAGAGCCTCCTATCAAGAAGAGCTATGAGGAAACTTTGAGGACAATAGATATGTTTGTAATTTTGATAGTGGTTTCATAGGTATACATGTCAAAACATCAAATCGTAGACTTTAAATCATGCGGTTTGTAGTATGTCAGCCAAACCTCAATAAAACTGTTAAAAATAATCTACTACAGACACTATAATCACCTAATTCTTCTTGATCCTATCGGTATGTCCCATGAGGGGTCCGTGTGAAAGGATTAGCTCGGGAACATACCTGGAATGTCCTCAGGTTTCTGGCCAAACTCCATCTCAGCAGCACCCCAACTTCATCTCAGATAATGGCAAGAATGGTGGCTTTCATCTTTGCACAAGGTGATCCTTCTTTCCTGCTCTGTCCTTGCCCCCTCCCAGCCAGTGCAGCATCTTGATGATTGCATAGGCTTCTGCTGACCCAGAGAACCATATTAAAAACAGAAGGATCAGCAGTGGAATCAGCCAGGACATAATGGACAGACCTTAAGACTAGTAGAGATAATAAATAGAAAGGTATCCAAGGAAGTCATGGTGGGTTATCTAAACCTACACAGCTTCTGTTGGGCATAACTGACTATGAGAAACCCTATCATGCAGAAGTTGGGAACTTCACTTTCAAAGCTCTGCAGAGAGCAGCAGCAAGATAGCGGAACAAGATCATCTTATTTTACATTTATATAGAACTGGCTGCAACCCAGGGTTGGTAGAGATCTTTGCTTAACGATTGCTTGAGAAGACTTGTAAATATGTATTAAGCATACACTTTTTATTATAATGTGAAAGGAACTAATGAAATAATGCCTATGAATGTGGTTTGTAAAGTATAAAGTGTGAACAGCACAAAGCATGAAGCGTTCTTAGTGCAACTCAGAAGAACTAATGGTTATGGGCAGAAAGCATCCTTATGATGCAGGAGGCAGAGAAGCAGAATATAGACATTAAAAGAGGTCTGGATGTCTTTATAAAATTTCTGAGATGTTTAAAGAGAATCACATGAACAAAAGAACTTCCAAAGAGTAAGATCTATTCACAGTCTTTGCATGAACTCTAAAGCATTACACAAATGTTAACTTTGAATTTATATGTGTGCATATCCATCTGTTTATTTGTATATTTAGATATGTATGCTGTTGTTTTCCTTATAAGCCTTACCGTTTCGACCTATATAAGGCAGAAATTTGGTTCCATGGTGCAGCTTGAAGCTTAAATATCAACCTACAGCAACTCTGAGCACCAAAGATAGTTTCATATTGGTCAAGTCAGAAGGCACGGGTTGCATGGAGCACTGGTGTGGTGCATAAACCATGAATTTTGGAACACTGAACAAAAATATAATTACAAATAATAAGATAAATAAAAAAGAAGCCACCCTTCTGCAAAAGGGACTGTGTCATCTGCATATTGAAGAATTTAGAAGACCACATTGAAGAAGCCCTGTGTGAGAGCAGCTCCGGCTCATTGTATGCTTCAGTTCATTAAAGATAAATTTAGGTCATACTTCTGTGCTCTCTTTGGGGAAATCCCCTCTCCACCCTGCTGAATGTGATGGTCTAGCCCTTGTTGATGAAGACGCCATCTCCTTGACCACAGTGGTTAGTTCAGGTATGAGCACACGATCTGAAAGGGCCAATGAGGATCACACTTGAGAGTTTTTGATACAATTAGTGAAAACGAGGTGATGTCGTTTCTGGGCTTGCTAAGGTCATCAGTCTGAAGCTGCTGTGACTACCCTAAAAAGGAAGAATGTATTTCAGAATGTATCCAATATGCAGAAAGGAAAACCAGCCAAGAGATGAATAGGCAGTATTTTCATGTCAATATTTGAGCTGCTGGATCCAATCATTCTTTTTATTTTCTCCAGTTTTATTGAAAAAATAATCGTCATACATCACTGTATAAGTTCAAGGTGTACGGCGTGATGGTTTGATTTACATGTGCTGGGAAATGATTACCACAGTAAGTTCAGCTAACATCCATCTTCTCATATAGATCAATAAGAAGAAAAGAAAGAAAAATTCTACTTTCGATGAGAACTCAGGATTTACTCAACAGCTCACCTGTTGTCTATCACACATGTCACATTTCTGGTACTTATTTATCTGATCACTGGAAATTGATGCCTTTTGAATGTCTTCTTCCAGTCCCTCTTCCCACCTTCTGCCTCTGGTAACCACCAGTCTGATCTTTGCTTCTGTGGGCGTTAATGGTCTTATGAGAACGTTTGTCCTGACAGATGTCTGGATCCGATCACTCTTGAAAGCAGATGTATCACTGCATTTTGCAGATGTATAAGTCAATAATCTCTGTATTTATTACAGGAATTTGAGTTGGTTTACTTCTCCTTGCAACCAACAAAGGCTTGCTAATATTGTGAGAAGGATTTAAAATGCATGTCCATCATAAGCAGCGCACTCCTCCTCATCGAGTTCTCTTTCTACCCAACTCGCAAGGGGAAACTAGCTTTCAGTGTAGTACTGTTTACCTTTGGGAATCTTAAAGGTCTTGGCCAAGAATTTAGGTCTCAAGGAGCTTAAAACAGCCTCTCAAAGAGATAAACATTGTAGAAATTCTGGAACAGTGTGTATTCCAATACCTTCTTCTGGGCGGAAGTGAAATACAAAGTATTGTATATAGTTTAGGTGCTTTTCAGCTTTTTTTACTCAGTCTAGAAAATGAAGTTATTCATTTATGTTGGCCAGGTCTATCATATCATATTGAAGGGAGAATGTTGCTTTTAGTTTCCTCTATATTGTAAACACTCTAAAAATGTATAGATTAACCTGGTCATACTTGTATTCACAATAAAGAAGATTCCTTAGACCAGGCTGGGGATCAGAAACCCTAACCTATGTGTGTATTGTCATATGTACAAGGAGAAGCAGGGGGAAAAGCAGATAATTCTTACATTTCTTTATTACACTAAGCAAACCTTTAAAATAGTCAGTCACATAAGGCATCATATCATATTACAGTAAAGTTTTTTATTCCTCTAGAATAAATATCTAAAATGTAGAGTCCAGTAAACCGCTCATTTCAAAAAGTCTCCAAATAAGAAGAAACTCCTTTAAATCTGTTTGATAAGCCAGCTATGTATTAGCCAACAGGGAGCCCATACCCCTGTCATACTTGATCAAGAAGAAGCATTCAAGCTAATTTATGTTACAGAAATCTCATTGGTATAGATTTTACTGGAATCAATTCTTCAGAGAAGAAATTAAAATAGTTTTTACTAAATCAATATGAATTCTCAAGCCTGGAGCTTCCCTGAATTTAGAAAACATAAACTAATCTTTGAATACAAATTGAATTCCTTGATGGTAGCCTGTGGAATGCTAACCTACAGTGCTTATGCACACCTACAAAACACAAACACACACACACACACACACACACACACACACACACACACCCCTTTAAGAATAAGTGACATCTACTTACATTTACTTATTCATAATTACCTCTGGGTCTTCATCAGTTTTCTCCATTTGTTGTCTGTCCGTAGCACTAAAAACATAAGTACCTGCCTGCAGCCAATTCTTTATATTCCCCTTATTCTGTTTATCTCAATCACTACTTTTTGCTGCCAATATTAAATACTCAAACACAAAGCAGTTTTCTGTATTATAGTATGAGTTACCCAGTTCCAGTGTTTAAATGTCCAAATTCACTTGACAGTTATCCTAGTTAATTCAGCTTTAAAAATAACAAAATGCACCATCTCCTGAGTGACCAATAATTGCCACAAATCTATTTCCAGACATGTGAAATACTCTGAATGCAGACCCAGCCTTGAATTTCTGCCATTAGAAATTCAGTTTAAAGGCTTAAGGGGAAAACACGATGAGTTAGGAGCTAAGATATTCAAAGGGAAAGGGCGATTGAGTTTGGGTCAAGAGCTGATTACAAGGGGAGTTGGTAGATGGCCCGAGTCTCAGAGATGCTGGAATTTAGGAAGGAAGGAGAATAGGTCTGGGAGTGAAGATGCAGGATGACAATGTATATTGAAGAAGTATGACTTTCTAAGAACAGAGACAGGAGGGACAGCTCACTGTAATGTACAATGCTTGGCTGGATCCTGAATTTATTATCTATGTGTATTGAGGTAGAGTTGACACACATTACATTAGTTTCAGACATACAGCATCGTGGTCTGACACCTCTGTACATTGTGCTGTGTTCACTACAAGTGCAGCTACTCTCTGTCACCATACACTGCTATTACAAAACCATCGACTGCATTCCCTGTGCTATACCCTCACCCCATGCCTTATCCATTCCATCACTGGAAGCCTGGAACTCCCTCTTCCCATCACTGTTTTTGCCCACTCCCCCACCTTCTCTCCTCTGGCAACCACCAGTTTGTTCTCTGTATTTATGGGTCTCTTTCTGCTTGTTTGTTTGCTCATTTGTTTTGTATCTTAGATTCCACATATAAGTGAAACCATATCATATTTATCTTTCTCTGACTGGCTTGTTTCACTTAGCCTAATACCCTCTAGGTCCATCCATGTTGTCACAAATGGCAAGATTTCATTCTTTTTTATGGCTAAGTAATATTCCATTGTATGGAAAATTAAAAATACATACACCACATCTTCTTTATCCATTCATCCATCAATGGACATTTAGGTTACTTCCATATCTTGGCTATTATAAATAATGCTGCAATGAACATATGAGTGCATGTATCTTTTCAAGTTAGTGTTTTCATTTTCTTTGGGTAAATACCAGAATTGCTGGATCATATGGTATTTCTTTTTTAATTTTTTGAGGAATCTCCAAGGTGTTCTCTGCAGTGGCTACACCAACTGACCTTCCCACCAACAGTGCATGAGAACTCCTTTCTTTCCATATCCTCTCCAAAACTTGTTTGGTGTTTTTTTGTTTGTTTTAGTACCAGCTATTCTGACAGGTGTGAGGGGATGTTGCATTGTGGTTTTGATTTGCATTTCCCTGATAATTAATGATGCTGAACATCTTTTCATGTGTCTGTTGACCATCTGTGTGTCTTCTTTAGAAAAATGCCTATTCAGGTCCTCTGCCTCTCTCTCCCTTAAAAAAAAAAAAAAAGACAGAGGAGTACTATGTTGAATAAAAGTGTTGAGAGTGAGAATTTTTGTCTTGTTTCTTATCTTGGAGAGAAAGCTCTTAGTTTTTCACGAGTATGATGTTAGCTATAGAACTGTCATACGTGGCCTTTATTATTTTGATATATGTTCCCTCTAAACTCACTTTATTGTGAATTTTTATCATGAATAAAAGTTGCATTTTTGTCAAGTGCTTTTTCTGCATTATTGAGATGATCTGATTATTTTTATCCTTCATTTTGCTAATGTGATGTGGATATTAAAACATCTTTGCATCCCTGGAATAAAACCCACTTGATTGTGGAGAATGACCCTTTTATTATCTAATGTAGTTTGCTAATATGTTGTTGAGGATTGTGATATCTCTGTTCATTGGGGATTTTGGTTTGTAGGTGTTTTGTTTTGTTCTGGTAGCTTCTTTGCCTGGTTTTGTTATCAGGGCAATGCTAACCTTATAGAATATATTTGGAAGCTTTTCTTCCTCTGCTGTGTTTTGGAGTAGTTTGGGAGAGTAAGTATCAACTGTCCTTTAAATGTTTGGTAGATTTCACCTGTGAAGCCATCTGGTCCTTTGTTAGCGATTTTTTGACTACTGGTTCCATTTTGTTTCCAGGAATCAGTCTATCCAGGGTCCCAAATTTTCCAAATAAGAAAAAGAAAAATGAAAGAGAGAAAAGGAAGATACAGCTATAGGGAAAATTTGGGAGAAAACCAAAGATTTTTCCATATGAACTGTTTTGAATGATACTGTTGTTTAGGCGACATGTCCTGGGTGTGATAACAGCAATGATTATTTGGAAAATGTCCCTGCTCTTAAGTGAAATGGGTTGAAGTATTTGGTCATTAAGTCTGAAATAGTCAAATGGTGTAGCAAAGATAAAAATGGAAGGAGGGGGAGATGAGAAAATAAAAGTAGCAGCTTATTAACAATAGAGGAATCCAGCTGAAGCCTATATGGGCATCCATTGCACTAACTTTAAATTGTCTGTAGATTTGACATTTTTCAAAACAAAGAAGTTAGGGAACAAAGCCTCAACTCTTCTTATTGCTAAGTCTTATATTTCAGCTCAACTACAAAATGCTATGTGCCAGCACCCTTCACAAATCTCTTAAGTAAGTTTGGTGATTTCTCCTTAATTGGCCACATTGTTTTAATAAACCCACAAGATTGTTTCTGCTAAATTACAGACAAGAGTCACATAAAAGAAAAATGGCATTTGTAATCTAAAGGCGGGGGGGAATCATCTGTTAAAATGTTAGTTTATTTCATGTCTTTGTTATGCTCAGCAAGTTGTGTGATTTAGTTATTTTTAACCCCAGTTAGAGAGGTTTAAATTTATTTTGGAAGGACAAGTGAAACAGACCCCAGTAGGGTTTGTCCTTATCAATTTATATCTCTAGTCAAGCTGCATTTTGTTATGTTTAAATGTGTTTGGAATCATTTTAGCCTGAGGATAAAAGTCTCTTGAAAAATTAGATGGTAAGTTGAAAGGCTGGGGAAGCTGTTGTTTTTTAAATATCCATGCTCACTTGGAACTTCTTGATTTTGCGATGGGAAAGAGAAAGGGAAAAAAGGGTGAAGTTGGAGTGATTTACAAATGGCTTCTAGAAAATTCTCTCTCACTTCAATAGAAGGTGCCTTGAGTGTGTGTTGTGTCCACACCTTTTCTTCTTCCACATTTTGATTTCTCCACAAAGGGGAGAGCCGACTCAGGGGCTAGAATGTGTAGTTTTTAAGGAAAAATGGATCCCTTCATCAGCTCGAACTAAAGGTTTGGCCTTTGGGAGTTTCTTACGAAGACTTTGAATACCAGGGTGCTCGTGAGTCCAGAAGGAGAGGAGAGGTGGAGCTGCAAGGAAGCCCACAAAGCCTGCAGCCTGGCTCCTTGCTTCTTCAGTGTGGACTGCAGCACCAATACCACATAGCTGCTTCTGAGAAATGCAGGCTGTCAGGCGTCATTTCAGAATTTTCCTACCAGAATCTGTGTTTTGGCAAGATACCCAAATGACTCCTATACCTGGTAAAGGTTGAAAAGCACTTTTCTGGAAGAACGGGCTCTCTGCATTTGCTACTATGCCATAGAATCACTAGGGGACTGAAACCACTATTGCCTGGTGTGCTGGGCGGAATGGTGTCCCCCACACCCCACCAAAAAAAGACATGTGCTGAGATCCTAACCTGTACTACCTGTGAATGTGACCCACTTTGAAATAGGGTTTTTAAAATGTCCAGTTACTATAAGGTCATATTAGACATCCAGCTGGTGCCTTATAAGAGAGGGGAGAGAGACACAGGGATCCAGAGATGCAGAAGAGACACAGGGAAGGAGGCCATGTGACAATAGAGACAGAGGCGGCCTGATGCGGCTACAAGTTAAAGAATGCGTAGGGGTGCTGATAGCTGCCAGAAACTAGGAAAAACGCAAGGATCATGCCCTTGAGAGAAAGCATGGCCCTGCCAGCACTTAGATTTCAGACAATAAATTTCTGTTAAGTCACCAAGTTTGTGGTAATTTATTATGGCAAGCCCAGGAAATTAGTATACCTGTGTCTCATGTCCAGAAATTCTGACTTAATTATTTGTGGTACATCCATGGCTTTGGAATTTTAAAAAGCTCTGTGGTTCTAATGTGCAGCAAGGTTGGAACTAACTACTCTAATTGTTCAGAGCACATGTGAAGGCAGTTTTATACCGAACTCTGAGAAATAGTCAAGGAAGTTAGGAAATGGTTTAAAAAAAAAATTGTAAGTTAGTGAAAACGAAAGCTAACTGTTCCCAGCCATTTGTATATCTAAAAATTATGCTCAAAATAGTATGCATATGCACAATATATAAAACTTATATATGATAAGGTCCTTTATTTGCTTTGCTTTGAAGACTAATAAAGTATTTTAATACAACACATAATAATTCAGTGAAATCGGATTGACTCCTTTTATTACACCTGCAGGAGGATTTTTTATTGGGCTAGAAGGCCAGGCCCCACTATCCCTCAACCAGCAGGAGAGTGTTTTAGAGGAAAGAAATAGTCTGTTATATTCTGATCTTACAAAGCCAGACCCCCAAAGTGACAGCGAATGTCCTAGCCACAGCTCTGATGTTTTCCACATTTGTGGAATTTAAACTTAATCTGAGAATTTAATTATAAACATTTTCAAGTATGATGTTTATTGTTTAGAGGAATTTTATAGGAACATTGAAGAGAAACCATTAAATGTGTTATAAACGACACATTATTATTAGAGGAGAAGGCATTTAAAAGCAGCTAACCTGATTCCATCATATGGTGGCAAGTTGCTAGTTTGCCTGTGTGCTGAGAAATGTGTGAATAATAAAGCTGCACTTCCCTTCTAGCAAATCTGAATATTTGGCCAAGAATTTGACAATTCACATGTCATATTTAGTTGTCTGTCCTAATAACAGACATGTGAAGCTTCTACTCCCTGACCTGAATCAAACCGTAAAACTGTAAAAAAAAAAAATCTGTAAAGATTGTATATACACATAGTAAGATTATGAGTAGATTTTTCAAAATTCATACTTCATTTTGCTTACCAGTGTTTCTTAGTTTTTCTTTCATAAACAACAGCATTCTTAATTTTTAAAAAGTTGCTGATTTTAATTATTAATAAAAGGACTAAGGTGATTTTCAGTAGAAAAGGCTAATAGACATCTTTAACCTGGGAAAGCACACCATTTCAGGTCCTGCTTATAGCCAGTAAGCTTTGGTCTTATGCAAGTCATGTCTTAATCAGAGCTCCCAAGTGAATAAGCATGGGAGACAGAGATTCAATGATGATGCTGACCTTGACTTCAACACAAAGATTAAACATGACATGAGCAGGGCTTCAAAAAAGGAACACATAAAAAGGTAAATATTCATGATGAGTTTCTAAGTCATGCCACTAGACCTTAGGGTTGGCCATATTAAAGATTCAGGAAAAATGCACCAGATGGTGATTTGTCCCCAACCATCAAAGGTTATTGACACTTCTCTATGAGTTATAACTGTACAGTATCTTCTAAACTTTCCTAGAAAAAAAGCCAAGGAAAGTTAATGGTAAGTCAATAAATTAATAATCTAAATTCTGTCATTTTGGCTCAGTAGAGAGAGAAGCATGAAGGAGAAATACCATACATTTTATATATCAGTAGCTGAGAAAGGGAAGGAGGTTAAGCTTTAACGGACTCCTAGATCATGCCAGGCAATGTAATAGAAACTTTGAATATGAAAGCCCATTCAGTTATTACAACTGCCATATGAAGTAGATAATGAAAGCCAGGCTTAGAGAATCTTGATTCACCCCTGGTCACAAATTTAAGTGTCAGAGCTACGTGATAATACTAAAACTTACTGCCTTCTAGTCCAGGAAGGACTTGACTTTCAAACTCACAATGCAATGATGAGCATGAAAGATGAAGAATGAAGGTATCCATAGGGCTCTGTTTAAAGACACAAGTTTAATGGAAATCACATTTAAACATGGGAGCATAAGAAAGAAAAATACTAAGATAATGAATAAGCAGTTAAAATAAAAAGAATGAAAGGCAAATTAAAAAGAAGGTACTGTAATTTTTAATATGGCCAAGTCTTTAATATGGCTTACTCTCAGCTTTTGGAGCACGACTTAGAAATTCCTGGTGAGTATTTACCTTTTCATGTGTTCCCTTTGTAAAGCCCATTACTAAGTGAGTTTTGGAAAGCAGGAAGTTGGGTAAGACAGAAATACAGTAAGTCAATACACTGTAGCAAAGGGGAAGAACAGAAGAGGGCCTACCCTTAGTGTCGGATGTGTGTGTTTACTGAAAGTAGTTCTAATTTTCTTTGACATTCCACATTTCCACATAAACACTACTTGTATTAATAGTGACTACGGGGAGGAGTCAAGATGGCGGAGAAGTAGCAGGCTGAGACGACATCAGGCAGCAGGAGATCAGCTAGATAGCCTTTCAAACTATTCCGAACACCTACGAATCCAACAGGAGATCGAAGAGAAGAAGAACAACAATTCTAGAAACAGAAAATCAACCACTTTCTAAAAGGTAGGACCAGCGGAGAAGTGAATCCAACGCGGCGGGAAGATAGACCCCAGGGGGAGGGGCCGGCTCCCGGCAAGCGGCGGAGCACAAAATCAGGACTTTTAAAAGTCTGCTCCATGGAGGGACATGCTCCAGAGGCTAAACTGGGGTGAAGACCTTGCAGGGACAGCGTGGACTCAGGTCCCGCGGGGTCACAGAAGGATCGGGGGTGTCTGAGTGTCACAGAGCTCACAGGTATTAGAGCGGGGAAGCCGGCTGCGGAGACAGAGCCGAGGAGTGAGCTCTCAACTCGGAGTCATCATGAACCGTAATCTGTGACACGGGCTGGTGCTCTGTGTGAGGGGTCCCCACAAGATCCGGGGAGACTCCGACCTGGGAGAGCTCAGGGATCTACGGGGTTTGGAGACTCCAGGTGGGACTCTGCCAGAGACAGAGATGCTTGGTCACAGGCTGGGTGACCTCGGAGCACAGCCAGAAGCCAGTGAGATGGGACTGATTACGCACGATTTTCTCC
The DNA here is from genome assembly GCA_003697995.1 of Taxidea taxus jeffersonii. Lineage (NCBI taxonomy): Eukaryota > Metazoa > Chordata > Mammalia > Carnivora > Mustelidae > Taxidea > Taxidea taxus. Next base: position 30,507 of record ML101501.1, on the reverse strand, counting down.
AAGTGCGGCCAGAGGCTGGGGATACAGGAGTGATTAAGCGCTTTTCTCTGAAGGCACACTGAAGACTGGGGCCCCTAGCTCTCGGCTCCTCTGAGCCAAAGATTGGGAGGCTGCCATTTTATTCCCGTCCTCCAGAACTCTACAGAAAGCTTTCAGGGAACAAAAGCTCCTGAAAGCGAACCTGAGAGGATTACTTAGCCCGGCCCCTGGTAAGGGCGGTGCAATTCCGCCTGGGGCAGAGACACTTGAAAATCACTTCAACATGCCCCTCCCCCAGAAGATCAACAAGAAATCCAGCCCAAGTGAAGACCAAGTTCACTTAACAAGGAGAACAGCGGAATTCCAGAGGAGGAGAAAGCAAAGCATGGAATTCTTGGCTTTCTCCCCATGAATCTTTAGTCTTGAAAAGTTAATTAATTTTTAAAAAAATTTTTTTCTCTTCTGTTTATTTTTTTTAACTTTTACCCTTTCCGCTTTTAACGTTTTTTAACTAGTTTATCTTAAAACTTTCTTAAAAAAATCTTTTTTGAACCTTTATTATTATACTCATATTTTATCCTTCACTGTATCTAACTTTATTCTTTGTATACACATAGGGTTTCTTTTCTTCTTAAAAATTTGGGGTACAACTTCTTCTAATAGATCAAAATACACCCCAAATCTAGTACCAGGCTTGATCTAGTCTCTAGCCCAAGGAAGTTCTCTCCACTTTCTTTTTTTTATTTTATTTTATTATATTTTATTCTCCGTACCAACTTACCTTATCAACTCCTTTGTTAGAAAAAAATTTTTTTTCATCTTTATAGTCATATTTCATCCCTTCATTGTATTTACCCTTATATATGTTTTTCATTCTTTAAAATTTTGGGAGGTAATTTCTTCTAAGAGACCAAAATACTCCCAAAATTAAGTGGGTGACACTGTTCTTGTCACCAGTCTAATACATATATATTTTTTTCTTTTTTTATATTTCTTTATTTGTGTTCTCTTTTTTTTTTAATTTTCTTCCTCTTTTCTGAACTTCTTTTTACCCCCTTTCTCCCCCCCCCCCCGATTTGGGGTCTCCTCTGATTTGGTTAAAGCACATCTTCCTGGGGCCTTTGCCACCTGGTTAGTATTACATTTGCTTCTTCATATATTCTTATCTGGACAAAATGACAAGGCGGAAAAACTCACCACAAAAAAAAGAACAGGAGGCAGTACCGAAGGCTAGGGACCTAATCAATGCAGACATTGGTAATATGTCAGATCTGGAATTCAGGATGACGATTCTCAAGGTTCTAGCCGGGCTTGGAAAAGGCATGGAAGATATTAGAGAAACCCTGTCCGGACAAATAAAAGCCCTTCCTGGAAAAATAAAAGAAGTAAAATCTAATCAAGTTGAAATTAAAAAAAGCTATTAATGAGGTGCAATCAAAAATGGAGGCTCTTACTACTAGGATAAATGAGGCAGAAGAAAGAATTAGTGATATAGAAGATCAAATGACAGAGAATAAAGAAGCTGAGCAAAAGAGAGACAAACAACTACTGGACCACGAGGGGAGAATTCGAGAGATAAGTGATACCATAAGACGAAACAACATTAGAATAATTGGGATTCCAGAAGAAGAAGAAAGAGAAAGAGGAGGAGAAGGTATACTGGAGAGAATTATTATAGAGAATTTCACTAATATAGCAAAGGGAACAAGCATCAAAATCCAGGAGGTGCAGAGAATCCCCCTCAAAATCAGTAAGAATAGGTCCACACCCCGTCATCTAATAATAAAATTTACAAGTCTTAGAGACAAAGAGAAAATCCTGAAAGCAGCACGGGACAAGAAGTCTGTAACATACAATGGTAAAAATATTAGATTAGCAGCAGACTTATCCACAGAGACCTGGCAGGCCAGAAAGAACTGGCAAGATATATTCAGAGCACTAAACGAGAAAAACATGCAGCCAAGAATATTTTATCCAGCTAGGTTATCATTGAAAATAGAAGGAGAGATAAAAAGCTTCCAGAACAAACAAAAACTGAAAGAATTTGTAAACACCAAACCAGCTCTACAGGAAATATTGAAAGGGGTCCTCTAAGCAAAGAGAGACACTAAAAGTATTATCAGAAAGGAACAGAGACAATATACAGTAACAGTCACCTTACAGGAAATACAATGGCACTAAATTCATATCTCTCAATAGTTACCCTGAACGTAAATGGGCTAAATGCCCCAATCAAAAGACAGAGGGTTTCAGAATGGATAAAAAAACAAAACCCATCCATATGCTGCCTACAAGAAACTCATTTTAGATCCGAAGACACTTCCAGATTCAGAGTGAGGGGGTGGAAAACAATTTACCATGCTAATGGACATCAGAAGAAAGCTGGGGTGGCAATCCTTATATCAGATCAATTAGATTTTAAGCCAAAGACTATAATAAGAGATGAGGAAGGATACTATATCATACTCAAAGGGTCTGTCCAACAAGAAGATCTAACAATTTTAAATATCTATGCCCCTAACATGGGAGCAGCCAACTATATAAACCAATTAATAACAAAATCAAAGAAAAACATTGACAAGAATACAATAATAGTAGGGGACTTTATCACGCCCCTCACTGAAATGGACAGATCATCCAAGCAAAAGATCAACAAGGATATAAAGGTCTTAAATGACACACTGGATGAGATGGACATCACAGATATATTCAGAACATTCCATCCCAAAGCAACAGAATACACATTCTTCTCTAGTGCCCATGGAGCATTCTCCAGAATAGATCACATCCTGGGTCATAAATCAGGTCTCAACTGTTATCAAAAGATTCGGATCATTCCCTGCATATTTTCAGACCACAATGCCCTGAAGCTAGAACTCAATCACAAGAGGAAATTTGGAAAGAGCACAAATACATGGAGACTCAACAACATCCTTCTAAAGAATGAATGGGTCAACCAGGAAATTAAAGAAGAATTGAAAAAAATCATGGAAACAAATTATAATGAAAACACAACGGTCCAAAATCTGTGGGACACAGCAAAGGCAGTCCTGAGAGGAAAATATATAGCGATACAAGCTTTCCTCAAGAAACAGGAAAGGTCTCAAATACACAACCTAACCCTACACCTAAAGGAGCTCAAGAAAGAACAACAAAGAAAGCCTAAACCCAGCAGGAGAAGAGAAATAATAAAGATCAAAGCAGAAATCAATGAAATAGAAACCAAAAAAACAATAGAACAAATCAATGAAACTAGGAGCTGGTTCTTTGAAAGAATTGATAAGATTGATAACCACCTGGCCAGACTTATCCAAAAGAAAAGAGAAAGGACCCAAATAAATAAAATCATGAATGAAAGAGGAGAGATCACAACCAACACCAAAGAAATACAAACAATCATAAGAACATATTATGAGCAACTCTATGCCAACAAATTTGACAATCTGGAAGAAATGGATGCTTTCCTAGAGACATATAAACTGCCAAAACTGAACCAGGAAGAAATAGAAAACCTGAATAGGC
>ML101501.1:0-22006 GCA_003697995.1 Taxidea taxus jeffersonii | reverse complement strand
CACTGTTGGTGGGAATGCAAGCTGGTGCAACCACTCTGGAAAACAGCATGGAGGTTCCTCAAAAAATTGAAAATAGAGCTACCTTATGACCCAGCAATTGCACTACTGGGTATTTATCCTAAAGATACAAACGTAGTGATCCGAAGGGGCACGTGTACCCGAATGTTTATAGCAGCAATGTCCACAATAGCCAAGTTATGGAAAGAACCTAGATGTCCACCAACAGATGAATGGATAAAGAAGAAGTGGTATATATATACAATGGAATACTATGCAGCCATCAAAAGAAATGAAATCTTACCATTTGCAACGACATGGATGGAACTAGAGGGTATTATGCTTAGCGAAATAAGTCAATCGGAGAAAGACAACTATCATATGATCTCCCTGATATGAGGAAGTGGAGATGCAACGGGAGTGGGGGTTAAGGTGGTAGGAAAATATAAAATGAAAGAAGATGGGATCGGGAGGGAGACAAACCAAAAGAGACTCTTAATGTCATAAAACAAACTGAGGGGGGTGGGGGGAGGGGGATTGGGAGAGGGTGGTGGGGTTACATTATATGTTTAAATTAAAAAATAAATAAAATATGGTATATACACACACACACACAATAGTGACTATGGTAGGTGTGGTAGAGACGTTCACAGCCTAAACTGCCTGAGGAAGAATGGATGGTTGAGCTCCATCCCACAGAAACCTAGAGGTTAATAGGATTTTGAATCACCAGGTATCAGAGAGAGAAATAATGGGATGTGATGATAAAAACTCTTATCAAACTAGGAGTAGAAGGTAACTTCCTAAACCTGTGGAATGGCATCTATGATAAATGTACAGCTATCATTATACGTAATGGTGGACAACTGAAAGCCTTCCTTCCAAGATCAAGAACAAGGCATGGATATCCATTCTTACCACCTCCATTCGAGATTGCACTAGAGGCCTCAGTCAGGGCAGTTAGTCAGGAATGAGAAATAAGCAGCGTCTGGATTGCCAAGAAAGAAGCCAAACTATCTCTCTCTGAGATGACATGAATCAATTTCTTGTACATAGGAAATCCTAAAGAACCCACCAAAAAACTATCAGAGCTAATAAATGATTTCATCAAGGTTGCAGGATACAAGATTAACATGCACAAATCAGTTGTGTTTCTACACACAGTCCAAAGATGAACTTGGAAAAGCAGTTCCATTTAAAATAGCCATCGAAAAAAGTAAAACATTTAGAAAAAAAATCATGAAAGAAGAATAAGACTTGTACACTGAAAATTATAAAACATGACTGGAAAAAATTAAGGAAGACATAAATAAACAGCTATCCCTCTATTAAGGAAGACATAAATAAACAGAAAGACCATCATTGTGAGGCTGGAGATAGAGAGTTATCTTTGGGATTGAACAGCCTCAGAGCAAAGTCAACTCCTGGCATCTGAGATTGCACAACAGTAACGACCATCGCTTCATCCCAATAAAGTAAACCCTGCCAAGGAATGCAACCCACAAGCATGGACATTGTCTTTCAAAAACTAAGCATTATGTCACATTTGAGGAACATCTCCAACATGAGAGACGTATGTTAAAATGGCATAATGGAGCTAACAGAGGAGAACTGAAATGCTACAAAACAAAACAAAATTCTCTAAACTATAAAACAAGGGCAAACTGCTATTTTTTAAAAAATCAGAATAGCTCTCAGAGATAAATGAACCTCTGCAAAGAGAATCAACAAAAGGATTAGAAAGCCAACATTGAGGAAATCACCCAAAAACAAGAATGAAAAGAAAGTGAGTATGTGAAAAAGAGATGTGAGAGTCACAGGAAATCAACTCAAGACACCCAGTTCCCAGAAAGAGAAAAATAATTCTGGGAAAGCCAGTGACGGCAAGTTCTGGTGTGGGCTCAGAGCCTTCGGCATCAGCCACCCCAGCAGAAAAGGTTTCCAGATTCTAAGCTACCATCCCTTTTGTGTCTAAAGACTAAACTCAAGGAGATCTCCCACAACGTAGGACAAAAAGTCAAAGATAGAGTTTGAGAGAAAAACATCATTAGAAAATCAATCCAGGAGACCAAATCCAGAAGCTCCAGATAGACAATGGAGAAAATGGAGAGGAGGAAAGTACTGAGAAGTAATAGAGATAATTTTCCAGAACTTAGATCTAAAGATCATTTCCAAAATGATTTTACCTTATGTGTACACATATGCAAAATGTAGGCCTCTATTTATAGATGTGGGTATACTTGTAAGCAACAAACACAGAAAGTCAAACTGAATGAAGAGACAGAGGGAATATATTCCAAATGAAAAAACAAGATAAAACCCCAGAAAAAAAAAAAAAAAACTATAAAAAGGAGAGATAAAAAATTTACCTGATGAAGAGCTGTATATACTTAATATATACACTTGTATATTGGCATTATATTTATTCTTTTGGAAAGTGGTATGGCACATAATTTCAAGAGCCATTAAAAATCATATTTTGGGGGCGCCTGGGTGGCTCAGTGGGTTAAAGCCTCTGCCTTCGGCTTGGGTCATGATCCCGGGGTCCTGGGATGGAGCCCGCATTGGCCTCTCTGCTCTGTGGGGAGCCTGCTTCCCCCTCTCTCTCTGTCTCTGTCTGCCTCTCTGCCTACTTGTGGTCTCTGTCTGTCAAATAAATAAATAAAATCTTTTTAAAAATCATATTTTTGACTCAAATACTAGCTTCTATGGATTTATCTTGAGTGAAGAATTAAAAAGAATAAAATTTATATTTAATAATGTGTTTTCTGCTGAGGAACCTGTGGGGATAAGCCAATTAAGCATCTGGCTTTGGCTCAGGTCATGATCTAGAGGTCCTGGGATCAAGCCCCATGTCAGGCTCCCTGCTCAGCGGAAAGTCTGTTTGTCCCTCTGGCCCTCCCTCTTCTGTTTTCTCTCTCTTTCCCAAATAAATAAAGAAAACCTTAAAAAAAAAGAATATGTTTACCACCATTTTAGTTATTGTATTGACAAATTAAAACAATCTAAAATATCCAACAACTACTTAATCTATAACCATTAAAAATGAAAATGACTACCAAGCAAGGAACACATTTGGCACGATGTTTATTGAACAGAGGACACAAATTGTTCCCATTGTGACTGTTAACATGAAATGTGTAATGGAAGTAAAAACAAAGGGAATATACGTGAATGAAAGTAATCTAATTGAATCTTGAGAGTAGGAGTAACAGTCTTTCTTCTATGAAAATAAGTCTCTTAATTATCCCATGGAAACAAGAAATACTTTTTTTGACTTGTATCTTGGACTGACTCCATGTTAGAAATGGGTCTGTGAGTCGGGTTTCCTTGGGTTTCTTGTCCAGCCCCAAGTCTCCTCTTCTCTAGTTGCATCAGATATGCCACGTGTGAACTGGTCTTCGACTTGCCCTCTGTGTGTACCTTTGCTCTAATGATTCCTTGTCAGCCCGCCATTCTCCCTGTCACACGCGCATATACACACACGAAACATGGACTGACCCCAACGGAAGGTCACTTCTATGTTTCCAGCTTGTGTCCTTCCAACTTTGTATTCAGCAGTGCTCCCTCTCTCACAATGCATACACCCTCGCAATTTTTCCAAGTCGTGCAATTCGGATTATCTTTAGCTCTATAAACCTGAGGTTGGGAGAAAAAATAACTGATAGGGGGCTTTGCCTCTCTTTCACCAGTTCTAGCTCCTCCTACTTAATTAATGCTGTTGACTCATCCTCGCTGCCTCCAGGCCCACTGGCTAGGAAACAGTGGAATGAGATGGTGCCACATGAAGAGGCCACTGGCAGGAAAGCGCTTTGAAGAGGAGGATGTCTCCTGAGACAGTCTGAGGTTAGTGCTAAAAGAAAAGAGAAGACGAAGAAAAGATAGGACTTGCCTCAGCTGGTATTAGCTGAGGGAAAGAGCCCGTGAAAGCTTCTTGCTGCTGTGGTAAATCATGACTGCTCAGTGTGTCCGCTTGGATTTAGTTCAAAGATGCTGTTAGAGCACACGAAACATAGGTGGAAACACGCTGAGAACACTAGGACTCTGTCTGAAACACCCAGGTTAACATCGTCCCATCGCCTTCGAGTTGCTGGAGCCATGGGAATGAAATCCATGGTCAGTGCAGAACCTCTCACAGACTCTAGATCTACGCCCTAGTGATGAAAGGACTGTCTCAGTAATCAGGAGATGCCTTCTGACTGCTCTCCATCTAAAAAAGCCAGCTTTTTCTTGGGGCCTGAAAGCATTGCCATCATTTTATTTCAAGCAGTTCAGAGCCCGTGCCCCTTTCACTGTGTGCTATGGTTGGCCCTAAGTGTGGGTCTGAGTTGGGTACACAGTGATGTTTTACAATGCCTCCAGCCAAGATTAGAGAGAAAAATAACAAAAATAGAGAGGGAAAAATTCATCCTTGAGAGATTTCCGGACTCATGCATTTTTTATAGAGAAGCTGTGCCATATAAATACCTTATACACACATGAACATACACACATACACGCACACACACAGCCCAACCAGAAATCCCAAGTAAAATAACTTTTAGTAGCCCTTGGCAGAAAGAGGTTCTATGCAAGGGTGAACTAAGAAATGCTGATACATTTGATGCTGTGATTTGCAGTAACAAACACAGTTATGTCTGGAAATGTCTACTCAGGTCCCTCCACGTTTATCTGGACTCAGAATAATGAGTTTTACAAGTCTGTGTCCAATATAATTGTTCCAAAAAGAAATGTTCAAAGTGTGTCAAAAGCAAGAACCAGTCCATGCATTTGGGGCTCCAACATAGTTGCATCTAAACCCAAACGCTCAAATATTTGAGGATTTGTGATAGGGGAGGTTTTACTCATTTAAAAGTAAAATTCAAAACTGGGAAATCACAAAGAGTATTATCATTTTGTGACGCTGCTCCGTTACTTTATCAGAGTCATAAGCCCTTAGGGAAGAAATCAGCTCTAACAAAGGTGCAGTCAAATCTCTTTCTGTTCTTGGAGTTTTTTCTGTACTCATCAAACCATCAAACTATTTCCATCCTGTAAAAGGGAATAGGACACGGATCCTGTTCAGCTGCTAATTATCTCAGTCTTGGATGATACTGATTATTTTCTTTTCTTTCTTAACCCAGTCTTGGATGATACTGATTATTTTCTTTAACTAGTAGCCATACTCATTAGAAATACCATGGTGATTAACTTCACAGTCTTTGGAGTTATGGAGACCTGAGAACCAGACTAAATCTTTGTTGTACCACTTACTACATCACCTCAGGCAAGGTATTAACCTCTCAGAAGGTTGCCACGAACACTAAGATAACACATCACGATTCTTCTTTTTTCTAGTTGTAGATTTTAATACCTATCTCTCAGTAGCTAACAGAATAAGACACAAAATTGGTGAAAACAAAAAATTGAAGAGCACTATTAAAAACTGACCTACTTGGCATATCATAAGGATAGCTAGGCAATCTAGGTATTTAGAAATTAAACACAATTCTTCTACGTAACCCATGAATCAAAAAAGAAATCACAATTCCAGTGCTAATTTTAAACGGAGCAGTAATGAGAATATATCATATCAAAATTTGCAGCATCTGTAACAATCCATGCCCTGACTATTCTGTGTAGGGCCCAGCATACAGTGGCTATTTAATTATACCCACTGGTATCATCTATAATAGAACAGCATAGTGGGATCAAGGTGACTTGCTGGATAGCTAATAATTTGGAATAGTAAAACACCTTTGGAAATTAGAGAGATCATTCATGTACTTATTTTATTTTACTTTACTTTTTTATTACAATTTTTTCATTATGTGAGTCACCATACAGTATATCATTAGTTCTTGATGGAGGGTTCCATGATTTGTTGTTTGTGTATAACCCCCAGTGCTCCATGCAACCTGTGTCTTCCTCAATACCCATCACCGGGCTCACCCTTACCCCTACCCAGAACCCTCAGTTTTGATTCCTGGAGTCCATAGTCTGCCATGATTCGTCTCCCCCTCTGTTTTCCCACCTTTCATCTTCCCTTTCCTTCTCCTAATGTCCTTCATGCTATTCCTTATGTTCCACAAATAGGTGAAACCATATGATAATTGTCTTTCTCTGTTTGACTTATCGTGTGCTTATTTTGGACATGACATATTTGTCATGTGTACTTGGAATAAAAACAATTGTACTCTCTGTCCCCTCTCTTGGCCCTTTGGCCATATTCAGCAGACAGGCATATCGTTGGGTGGGTGGGAGATGAAGGAACTAGAATATTTTCAATCAAAAGGGGCATGGTTTAGGGGTGCCTGAGTGGCTCAGGTGGTTAAGCATCTGCCTTCAGCTCAGGTCATGATCTCAGGGTCTTGGGATCAAGGCCTGCATTGGGCACCCTGCTTCTCCTTCCATGCACCCCCACCCTTGGCTTGTGCTCTCTCAAATAAATAAGTAAAACCTTCAAAAAAAAAAAGGAAGAAAGAAAAAATAAAACTCTAGATATAATAAATACTCCAGAGAAAAAATAAAAATAAGAAAGTCAGTTGTGGGGAAGCAGAGAAGGGCCTACATGAGATGAGGTAAGAGGCAGTTTTGACAATGAAATTTGTGGGAAGGACAGTCTTAGCAGAAGCTTTGGGGGGTGGTGGGGTAGAAGAGGTAAGGCACATAGGGAAAAGGATTTTAAGAAAAATTAAATCTTGAGAAATTCCTTCTGAGGAAAACAAAATTAGCTTTGTGAGTGCCATGTCAGGATTGTGGACCAGCACATGTGATGTTCTTTGAGAGAAGCAAGTCAAGATTGGACTTAGTTTTACTACTTTTAGTACTTCCTCTAAGGACTGCATTTCTTCTCATGTGACACTGTGACAAGACTCTATGTGGGTTACACAGACTCATACATTTGAGTGTGTAGTGAATGTTTACTAGATTTCAGAAAAGACACAAAGGAAAAGTTCGAGGCCATCCCGGCCGAGTTTATAGCACAAATATTTGTTCCTGCAGGTTACCTGACATTGGTCACTGTCCAAAGGTCTGACATCTTGAGACTCAGTGAGCACTTTCTCGCTGAGATTTCCCCTCTGGCTATGCACCATTATGATGCTGGGGGGTGAGCTGCTGAGGCGAACGTGGTAGCTGAGGCATGGACATCTCTGGGGAAGAAAATCTTTAAGAGGGGCACCTGGGTCGCTCAGTCGGTTAAGCATCTGCCTTCAGTTCAGGTCATGATCTCAGGGTCCTGGGGTTGAGTCCCGCATCGGGCTCTCTGCTCAGCGGGGAGTCTGCTTCTTCCTCTGCCCCTCTGCCTACTCATGCTCTCTCTCTCTCTCTCTCTCAAATAAATAAATAAAATCTTAAAAAAAAAGAAAAAAGAAAATCTTTAGGAAATATCGTACCTTTAATTATTCAAAGTAAAGTAGTTCATTCACATAAAAAGCAGAAAATGACATAATTCTACTAATTATGGTTAAGACCACTTTCTAGATACTGGGAATAATAATTATATTAATTATAACAGCAGTTGCCTTGTAACAGCGATTACAAGGTAATCCCAGTGAATTATTGAGTCACTTAATAAATAAAAATACCAATGCTTGGAGAGGGTGTGTAACCTGCCGAATGTCACAAAGCTAAAAAGTTGTAAAACTGGTTCTGAAACTCAGGCAGGCCTTGCCTTCAAATCATCATGATGCGCTTCTTTTCTAAACTGTGTTTACAGTGTATAATCAACAGGGAGAATCTGTAATGTCAAAAAAGAGAGAGAGAGAGAGATACAAGGGAAAAATAAAAATAACTTGTTGCTCCTACTCCTAGTTGTAACTACTGATAACATTTTGAAGTATTTTCTTCCCCTCCTTTCTTTGTATCTCTTTAATTCAAATTTAATTATTCTGTTTTGGTTCTCTCTCAGTATATTCCCAATCAAGTAGAACAGGTCCCAGCATTTACATACCAAGAGAAACCACTTTGTTATTCCTTCCACATTTATCAGTGACACAGAACCCTCAATCTACTTGTTCTGCCTTTTCTCTCCATCAGCCTGTCTCTTCTCTGATCTTTCTGAAACCACAAACCCCTGAGTTATTTTTCCCTTCTCAGCTTCTGAGTTGCCTTCTGAGTTGCCTCCTAACTAGAGGCTCTTCCCTGGATATGACTAATTAACCCCTCGAGGCTCAACAACTTGACTTTAGTGATGCTCACAGAACCCCCACAGTCAAACATGACACAACAGGGAGCGCACAGTATTTAAAAGGTAATCCCAGTGAATTTATTTATAATTATCCTAATAAACGACAAACCCTAATTAATAGCCTAGACAATGGACATGAGTTTTCAGGCACTGGTTTAAAGAACTAGATGGATCTGAATTTTGATCCTGGCCCTACCACCCTCTAGCTGCAAAAATTACTTAATTTCTCTAAGCCTCAAATTTCACCATCTGGAAGATAAGAATAACTGCAAAATAGAGACAGATTTTCAGGGCTGCTATAGGATTAAATTATATATGTATGTAAAATACCTAGAAATAGTGAGGGTTGAACAGAACTTAGTTCTTTCACCTCTTTAAGAATTGTATAGTTAGGGACACCTGGGTGGCTCAGTTGGTTCAGCATCCAACTCTTGATCTCAGCTCAGGTCTTGATCTCATGATTGTGAGTTCAAGCCCCGCATTGGGCTCCACACTAGGAATGGAGCAGACTTAAAAAAAAAAAAAAAAATTACATGGCTAATTAGATGTATCATCTGTTTTTTAAAATAAAATGTTTTAATGATTTTGACAATAAAAATATGTGTGTCAAGAGATATTGAAATATCTGAAATACCATGGCGATGTAATGATGTATTGCTATATTTTGAAATAATTTACATTTTTATTATTAAAAGCAATTAGGCATATGTAAAACTACAGAATGAACTTGGCACTTTCCAGATTCATGGTGGCTGAATATCACTAATGGCTCATTCAGTATTTCATGCTTTAATTACAAAATGATTTTCATAGGGGCATAAATACTTACCATCAAATATAACTTTGAACATGATTTTAGTTAATCACCATTAATTTGTCCTAACTATTTTCATAATGATGCGCCTCTAGCTATCTAGCAGTTCATTTCCTAATTCTGGTCAAGAAAAACAGTGTAGAAAGTGAAATGGTAGGACTGTATAAATTCTACTCAGTAAGACATAATAAGGTCCAAGAACTACTAGTCCTAGAAAATTAGAATGAAATAATAAATATACATAAACATGGATGCTTTTTTTAAAGGAAAAGTTGGAGAGGATAATAAAAATGTGACATATTCTTATTGTTATATATAATGATCTGGGATTGGAAATCTTTAAAAAATGAGGTGTCATAGTAGTTGCTGGGGATTACAGGGAATAAGAAGGATAAATAGGCAGATTTTTAGGGCAGGGAAGATACTCTGTATGGTACTATGTACATACTGCATGTAGCCAATGGTGTCTTGTGAATACCTATCATTATACATTTGTCCAGGCCCACAGAATATACACACCTAGTGAAATGTGATGGCGCCGTGGACTTGAGATGATTACAATGTATCAGTGTCTGTTCTTCAGTTGTAACAAATGGACCTCTCTAGTGGAGACTGTTGGTAGTGGGGAAGGCGATGCCTGTGGGTGGGGGCAGAGTACACCAGAAATCTCTCCACCTTTCTCTTAATTGTTCCGTGAACCTAAAAATGCTCTAAAATATAGGTCTTAAAAAAAAAAAAAACTGAGGCAACAAGTCAGTGAACCCAGCTACTGTGTTGCTGTCTGTATTTGGGGATTTTGGGGATTTGTTCTTCCATAACACTTGTAGGGAGAGAACAGTTACTTGAGATGGGTGGAACAGGGAGGCACATAGCGTCAGAACAGATCCAAAGAAAGCAAAGCTCAGCCAAAAATTCGAATTAAAAAATAATAAATAGAGGCAAATAGTCTGTGAGCACCAAAAACTTGAACCTCATGGGGTTTTTTTGTTTTGTTTTGTTTTGTTTTGTTTCCAACTTTGGCTTTGGTGCCAATGTGATCCACTTCAACAAACTTGCAAGAAGAATAAAGAAGATCAGCTTCCTACAAGACTACACCAAGACCCTGGGGGAGTCACAGGGGACGTTCTCATGCTTTACTCAAGCAGACGCTCAGAGTGAAGCTCCCAGAGTAAATTTAAAGGCTCGTGGATCTACGTTCCCTAGGAAGTATCAATGACCCAAGGAAAAGGCTGGCAAGGCCCACCGCATGCATTTCAAAATGCTATTTCCCTCCCCTGCCTTTGGCTAATGCACGCCCCTATTTTGTGTTCTCTGTAATTCTGGTGTGTACAGAGGTTATTTGCTCAGAAAGTGGCTCTGCGGCCTGATAGGGTCTGTGCCATTCTTTGTGCCAGGGTCTAGGTGACAAATGGAGTAATTAAGAATGGAAGAAATGCCAACAGCAAGAAGAAATTGGAGTAAAAGACTGATTACTGGCTAAGCAGGTTGTGGCCTACCACACTGGTAACAGTGTGAGCGGGAGGGACTATCAATAAATAAATGTCACCTTGGGGACAAATATACGATCCACATGGTTCATGATGAGGCACCATCCAACCAGAATGGATGGCTTGCAACAGAAGCTTAGCATCTGAGTTCAGATAAGAGTCTGCAGGCTCCACAAAGGAACATTTACTATGTGACTAGGGCCTGCAATGATCCTCCAGCAGCTTTTCTCCAAAGGCTCTGTGGTTCAGCACCCATGGCAAAGCACAAAATGAGGGAAATCAGGAAACAGAAATCTGAAGAAAATGACCATCCCCCTTCACATATTCCTGAAAAATCCAACACTTCGGAAAAGAAATCCTTGAAGGATATGGGAACTGCTTTTTCACTTGGGGGGAAAAAAAGCATATATTGAAGTTCTGGGAAAGAAAGGACCAAAATTGTATTTTGTTTTCTTCCTATTCTCATCCTCTCTGAGCTTCAGTCTGAATCCAATGGTAAGAAAATTTACTACCTTTTAAACAGAATCTCTTTTCTCTGTCAAGTTGTAAATTGCTTCAAATAGCTTTTCATGATTTTTAATTTTACCAACATAAAATTGGTAATTATGTATGGCTTATCATGCCCAAGGCAAGATTTCTGGAGATACAAGCTCATTTAGAAGTGAAGTAATTTCTTCTGAAATAAAAGTTTACTTCCTAATCATGAGAATATTTATCTTGGTTCTTTCTGGGTCTTGCATATAAAATGAAAGTCCCAAATGAGGCTTTCTCCATTCAAATTTTGATAAAACAGACGCATTCATAGTAAGGAGATCCTCTCTCTCTTTCTCTCAGTAGATAGATAGACAGAGAGATATAGATCTATTACGTTTGTTTATAAATCACGAGCAGACTGTATAAAACGTTGGTTCACTCAGAAAATGGACATACCTCACACATAGGAGCTGGGCTTGATGTTGTCCCCAGACAGGAGGATCGAAAACCTGGGCCTCTGGTACACTGTAGGTCATGTGGATTGTTTAAAAACAGTGATTAGGATAAATTAAAGAAGAAATAAGCTACTAAACCTGAAATCTTATTTCTGGCAAGCAAGGTAGTTGAATCTTATTATAAAATTAGTTGTCACCACAGGCCCATGGTTACCACGGGTAACTGTTAGTGAATGTCAGGCAGGGCACTATGGCTCTCTGTACTACGTAAAGGTGGCTGTCCCACAACAGGACTGTTAATAGAAAACTGAGACCCATGTAGGTCATTAAATGCACAGAATGGCAGCAACTTATTTCTAAGTACTCAGGTATTAAAGAATTTAAGGCTTACAAGGAAACGTTCCACAATATAGCAAATGTGACATATATCCTTGCCCATGGGTTTCGTCTTTGGGGTCTGAGAGGGTGGGAAAGGATTTAACTTCACTGTCCAGGATATTGTTCTTGGACTTGTGTCCATCTAAAAAGCTTTGGGCAAACCATTCCTTAATATCACAACTCCACAAGATCAGCAGGGTTGTCAGATCATGCAAACAACTGTAAATGGGGGCAGAGATAGACTGTTTTTACTGAAAGCATACTATATGTCAGGTGCTATGCTAAGGGCTTCATATCTTGTTATCTCATTTAATCATGAACCCATTTTAGCAACCCTATACAGTTAAGTTATTCTTTATTCTGCAGCTGAGAAACAGAAACCGGTTGAGTTACGTAGTTGTTAGGGAACATGGAAGTCAGCAGCATTAGGACTGGGATCCTAGCAGCCCTTCTGTAGAGCCCATACCCGTGATTACTGTGCACACCACTTCTACAAGTTGATCCAATTCAGCTCATATAGATAGAAATAATCTGCTTATATCACTTGAATAACCCCTTTTAAGGAATCTCCTTCCTTCCTTTATATAAATCTATATATATATCAAAAGAGATAAATTAATAAATCAGGTGATGGTGATTTGTAATACTAAAACAAAACAAAAACAACAAAAAAACTCCATTTGACAAATTGACATGTAAATGTGGACTCTTAACTTGAGGTTCAGGGATAATATTTATGGTATTTAGGAATTTTGTGAACCACAAAAATTATGTGCAGAACTATGGGTCCACAGCTCTCTTTCTGTTCTCGGAGAAATTTAGAATTCCACAACTGTAAATAGCCTCTGGCCAGGCACCTGGGAAATGCAGAAAAGGAACAGGAAAGAAAGTATGAGTTATGTAATATGGTAGGTCCTAGAAGCTGCACTGGGTGACCTTTTTTTTTTTTTAACTTTATTTAAGCTTTATTTAAACATATAATGTAACCCCACCACCCTCTCCCAACCCCTCTTCCCCCCACCCCCCTCAGTTTGTTTTATGACATTAAGAGTCTCTTTTGGTTTTTCTCCCTCCTGATCCCATCTTCTTTCATTTTTACTTTTCCTACCACCTTAACTCCCACCCCCGTTGCATCTCCACTTCCTCATATCAGGGAGATCATGTGGTAGTTCTCTTTCTCCAGTTGACTTATTTCGCTAAGCATAATACGCTCTAGTTCCATCCATGTCGTCGCAAATGGTAAGATTTCATTTCTTTTGATGGCTGCATAGTATTCCATCGTATATATATACCACATCTTCTTTATCCATTCATCTGTTGATGGACATCTAGGTTCCAAAGGGGCACGTGTACCCGAATGTTTTTAGCAGCAATGTCCACAATAGCCAAGTTATGGAAAGAACCTGGGTGACCTTTTAAGTAGTCAAACACAGGCCACTGCTGTAGGGAGATCCTGCTCAGGAAGCCTGACTGAAGATTTAAGGGAGGTCACAATCCCAGATGGTGCTGGATATGGGGAGAAGTATATAAGGATAAGTGGGGAGGGGTGCTGTGGAAGTAAGAGCAGAGTGTAGATATGTTCTCTCCCAGAGACCAGAGAGACTCCCTTGCAATTGCATATTACTCCATCTGCTTTCACCAAGAGACAGTTCTTGTAAAGTGAAAGTGTGAGTGGCCAAGGAAGCGCTGTACCTTATTGAGGGGTCATGGGAGCGATCCAGCTCCCTGCTCAGTAGGAAGAAGTCTGCTTCTTCCTCTCACACTCTCCCTCTAATGTTCCCTCTCTCACTGTCTCTCTCTCTCTCTCTGTCAAAAAAATAAATAAAATCTTTTTTAAAAAATAAAGATTTATTACCTTCCTTTTGGACTTGGTGTACTATCGATAATGCTTTTCATGAAAGGGGACCTACAACTTCTATTTGTTACTTATTTTTTCCTTGTTTCCTTCATTTCAAAAGTGCATTAGCAGAAACACACATTTATTAGCACATTTTAAAGTAGTAGACAGTGGAGGGGTGCCTGGGTGGCTCATTGGGTTAAGGCCTCTGCCTTCGGCTCAGGTCCCAGGGTCCTGGGATCGAGCCCTGCATCGGGCTCTCTGCTCCGCAGAGAACCTGCTTTCTCCTCTCTCTCTGCCTGCCTCTCTGCCCACTTGTTATCTCTGTCTGTCAAATAAATAAATAAAATCTAAAAAAAAAAAAAAGAAAACTGTTTTTTAAAAAAATAGTAGACAGTGGAGAACAGGAGGTCATCAGTAGTCCCGCCTTCCTACTTTGACCAATGCTGGCAGGGGTGACTACCTTCTTTTTCCTCTGTGTACTTTTTCAATTAGGTTGTAGCAACATTTGATATTTAATTTTTGTTTCTGTTTTTATCTGTTAATATTATAGTCCAAGTATTTTTTCATATAACCGGATAAACTTCAAAGACATTTTTAAGGACTATAAAAATATGTTTCAAATGAAATGTGTCATAATTACTTAGTAACTCCTCCACTTGGTACCAGTTAGGGTATCCTATTTTTATACTATAAATGTTACAAATATCTTCATCTATACAGATGATTTTTCCACATTTTGGTTATATTTCTTTAGACTATGAACCTAGAAATTGAAATACAGGGTTAAAAGGCAAAAACACGTTCATGCCTCTTGATATTATTGACAGATATGGGGCACTACAAAAAACTTGAGATATGTAAAAGCTCGTAGAGATGAGGATAAATTGTCTGAAATTGTGCTATCACAGAAGAAATGCTCTTGGTAATAGGAACATGGGTTGTTCACTGCTGTGTTGTACAGAAAGGCTGCATTGTACAGAGCTGTCTTCTGCAATATGTTAAAGTTATAAATACTGCAAAAGGATTAAAATCTTACATAAGAATCCTAACAGATACATAATACTAAATCGCCTTTCTAAAGTGTTCTACCAATTTACCACACCTCCAGAAATGAATAATGGTGACACTATTTCTGCAGCTTTGCAAGAATTACATAGTATCGGTTTTTAAGCCTTTGATAAATTTACTGCGGAAAAACTTCGTTCTCATTTGCACTGACTTTATAGGTCAGCTGAACATTTCACTGTACATTGTTTCAGACATTCGTGTTTGCTGGTATTCTGTCATTGATCTTTCTCTAGGCACTTTCCCCTGAGAATCTACTTCCGTCCAGACTTCCCCAAATTGGAGAGCCCCTAATTCTACCTCTCAAGGGACTTCCCCATATCCAGGGTGACGTTTACATTTCATTTCATTTATCTTGTCACCTCTTCACAGCATGAATCTTTTCTCTGGTGTTTTATGTTTTGGAAATAACCGGATGACACTTGTGATACTCTCTAAATAATAAATAATAAAAGTCCTGGAGTCCTCTGCCAGAGCCTTTGATCAAGGGCAGCTTTCAACTGACTTCACATGAGTAGACATAAAGAAGAAAAAGAACGAACTTTCTCCATAGCTTGGCTATTTATCTGCAGTGATCAGCCGGGTTGCTGATAGGGAGATGTCAGAAACACCTGTACTTGCCCACGGAGAAGCTTTGGTTTGTGGTGGTTTGTGTGGTTTGGTTTGTGGTGGACTCAGGTTTGTGGCAGAGCTCAGGATGCTCAGGTCTTCTGTGAGATGTCACTCGAGTGGGTCGCAAGGTGGGAAGATTCAGTACCCCTTAGTCTTTCCTCTTTCCGCATGCGTGGATGCTCCTATTCTCAGCTGTTGGAAGCAGAGAGGGAGCTGGAATAGTGTTTTGGTCTTAATGTCAGCTCTTCCATGATAGAGTTGGAACCGCCCAATGAACCACGTATCATCTGAGCACTCCGTGCTAAGACTACACACGGTGACCACAGCTCCTGGGAATGCAGTTAATGCTCTGGTTTCAGAAGAACTCCCCTCTCACCATGGACAGTGGATAGAGTGGACTGAAGATCCTGTGCAAAGTGTTGTAGAGGCTGTTCTCTTTCAAATTGGGAGGAAAGCATTCAACTCGCCTACTTCCCTAACAAAATCAAAAGCATAAAACCTTAATCCATCGTGTTCACCAATTTAAAAAGAAAATAGCAGTTTTTCGGTTCAGTGTCATGGTCATTTGTTAAAGGGACCAGGGCAGAAAAATGGAGAACAGAGAAAGGAAAAGAGAACAGTGTGGAAGAAGAAAGGAGAGAGAAGCAGTGGGGAGACAAGGTGGACATAACAGAGAACAAAAGAATGTTACTGAAGAGGGAAAGACCTCTGGAGAAGGAAGTGGGTGCAGAACAGGATCCAGACAAGGGGAGAGAGACTCAGGAACTTTGGAGGGAGCTGTGTGTCCGTGCTGGAGTGGTAATGATTTCATCTGCTACTTTTCTGAATATCTGTGTCATTCACACTTAATCTTGCTGAACACCGAGTAATGCCCAGAATTTTCGAGTCCCTGTATCATACCCCTGAAACTAATGTAACACCATGTATTAACCACTGGAATGGAAATTTTAAAAACTTTTTTTAAAAAGGGAATTGAACATGAGTATAGGCATTTTTAAGGTTTTTGAAGCATTGACTGTCTTTCCTGATAGATTCTACCAATGTACACTGAAATTTACAATCTATAAGCATGTACAATCTGTAAGTGGTATACAGTTACACCAAGGTGTAAGTGTACTGTCTGTAAGTATACCTGCATCACCATAACCTTGCAAGCTTTAAAAAATACATATTCTTTCTCTATATATGGAGATGCTTTTTATACTATGATACTGTGGGATGCAGAAAGGATAATATGGTAAAATTGGCAAAGCCATAATTTAGCCCCAACAGTCAGCAATGTATGGCTTCATCTGGGTTCACCTCTATTCTTGTGCACTCCCACAGTCATGCCTTGTTTTCCTGCACACTCCAGACATCATACCATTTCAAATATTCCAGTATGAATTTCTTAAACATAATGTGTTTAGATACATGTATAAGCCCAATACCATTATTGCATCTAGGGGTGCCTGGATGGCTCAGTGGGTTAAAGCCTCTGCCTTGGGCTCAGGTCATGATCTCAGGGTCCTGGGATTGAGCCCCACATCGAGCTCTCTGCTTAGCAGGGAGCCTGCTTCCCCCTCTCTCTCTGCCTACTTGTGATCTCTGTCTGTCAAATAAATAAATAAATAGAATCTTTCAAAAAAAAAAACATTTTATCACTTTTTCAGTCATGTGCTTGGATAGTTCTAACAGAAATGATAGGATCAGCATCTTATTTTTTTACCTAATTTGTCAGGTTTTGGAATGATGATTTAGTTCACTAATATCTCTAAACAGTCATCAATGAGAATTTTTTTAAATATCATTATGAACTAACTCATGAATTGTATCAAAATTGACATCTTTTATAGCTTTTTAAAAAGATTTTATTTATTCATTTGACCAAGAGAAAGAGAGTACAAGGTGGCAGGCAGAAGGAGAGGGAGAAGCAGGTTCCCTGCTGAGAAGAGAGCCCCACGCAGGGCTCAGTCCCAGGACCCCAAGATCATGTGAGCCAAAAGTAGAGGCTTAACTGACTGAGCCACCCAGATGCCCCATAATTGATATGTTTCAATAATTTGAATTCTTATCCTTACGGATATTCAAACGTCCCCCCTTTAGCGGGTAGAGACCTATTTAAGCTTCGTCCTCCTTTTCATATGACTTTACAGCCTTTGATATTTTTCTTGCTTTCTGGTAATGACAGGATGTTCAAGCTCATCTTGTGAATTTTCTGTCCCAAACCAGAGATCTGTCTGTTCTCCAAGAAGCCTTGGTTTCTCCTGGTGGGAAATAGTATTTTAATACCACAGTGTGGGATTAGGGATATTATCATCACTGTGTACCCATTGTTTCAGGACCTTTCCAGTAAACAGGGCTATAAAACAAGAGTTACGTATATGCAAGTTAAAATAAATCATGAGTTCATCTTCATGCTTGTAATTAAATCAAGGATCACAGTGATTTTACTTAATCTGTTATACCTTATGGTTATGTCTCCTTCCGCGCAAAGAATTTCAATTCTTGAAAACACTGGGAATGAGAGAAGTGGAACAGTAAACAAGTACTCATTTGTTTTATCCTGTAATAGACAAACGCCAGTTTCAGAAGAGCAATACCAACACTACCACCAAAACTGCAATTACTGTAAACACTTGGGTTGCTTTTTCCAAGTATTTCATCTTTAGGTTATATCTCAGTAGGAAATGCATGCAAATAATGTGCTACACGGTCGCTTGGACTAGTTCTCTGTATGGCCATACCAACCTACTGAGGGCATTTTTACTTTAAATTTTTAGAGATTGATTATTTCTAAAAATTTCATTTCCTCATTATGCAAAATATATTCATGGTTTCAAGGTCAAATCTATAATACAATGTATTCAAGTAAGTGTAGCTTTTTACTCTGTCCCTTGCCTGTTCCCTTCCCCCCTGTCAGGAACCTGCTTTTTATAGTTTATCCTTTCCTTTTTTAAAAAAATAAAGTGCATTCATATTTCTTCTTCCATCAGATTGAACATTCTGTACAAGTATTTCATTATTTTCCACTTAACCATCTATTCAGGAAAGTACTTGACAGTAGTATATACGTTTCTCTTTTTTTCCAGCTCTTTTCCAGCTGCATAGGACCCCATTAGGTGGATGTGCCCTAGCTGACTTGTCCAGCCACCTGTGATAGACATTAATGCGGCTTCCTGTCTTTTGCTATTATAAATCGTTCTGCAATGACTAGCTTTGCTCATACATCTTTTCCTATTTTTGCCAGTACATCTTTGGAATGGAATTCTAAAAGTTTGGTTGCTGAGCTAGAAAGTAAGTGCATTAGTTATTTTGCTTGGTATTGATGGATTGCCCTCCCGACAGTGTGCATCATCTGTCTCCCGTGCAGTGCATGACAGTGTCTGTTTCCTCTGAGCCCTGCTGAAAGATTGTTATCTGACTTCTAAATGGTAACCAATCTAATTGGCGATAAATGGTAACTCAGTGCGGTTTTAATTTGTCTATCTCTTATGAGAAGTGTGGTTGATCATCCCCCATCTGGTTAAGAGAAATTTGTGTGTCTTCTTCTTCCAACTCTGTATTCATTTCTCTAGATTTTCTTTTCTCTATCTTTAGAAACTCTTTTTTTCTATGTGAGATATTTTTCTCTACTTTTAGAAACTTTTTATATTAAAGATTTTCATTCTTTGTTTGTGACATGCAGTTGCAAATATTTTCCCTGATTTGTCATTTGTCTTTTTCCTTTCTTTACTCTGTGTGTGTGTGTGTGTGTTGCCATGCTAAATTTTTAATGTATAATTAAATTTATCTCTCTCTCGTTGCTACTAGATCTGGAATTGTGGTAGAAATGTTTTTCCTTTTTCTGGGTTATAAAGGAATCCATTCATCTGTACTTCTAGTACTTATATAGATTCTATTTTTTTTTAATCTTAAATTTAATCTTAAATTTTGGAATTTTTCTTTCTTAATGATTTAAGAGATGGATCCAAATTTATCTTTTTCCATATATGTATATATGTATCCAATTATCTTAACAGCTTTATTAGATGCTCCATTTTTTCCCTTCTTTTTCTTAATTATACTTTTAGTATGTAGGAGAGTTTGCATATCAAAGGTTAGTTTTATACTACTATTTTTTCATCATTTTAAGCTGGTTTTTTTTGTTATTGTCTAGTGATTCACTATAAATATATTGAAATTGGGTTATATCCCCTTCTTTTCTCTCACCTCCTTTCCCAGCTTCTGGTTTGAAGCACTATCCTTTTACTGTTAATGACCAACTTAAAGCAACCAGCAGTCTTCTTCTACCTCTCATGTGCTTTCTCCATCATCCTTTCCCATTCCATTTTGGTAGTTGTTCTCCAGCTACGTTGTCTCTCCTAGCATCTCTCTACCTTAATAGATGAATTTAGAGTGCTTCAAAAATGAGGCTACTTTGGCAGCCATTTTCCCAGAACTCTCCTCTGTTTATTCTTTCTTGACTAATATCTTTCTTTTTCTTTCTTTCTTTCTTTCTTTCTTTCTTTCTTTCTTTCTTTCTTTCTTTCTTTCTTTCTTTTTTTCTTTCTTTCTTTCTTTCTTTCTTTTTTTCTTTCTTTCTTTCTTTCTTTCTTTCTTCCTTTCTTCCTCCCTCCCTCTCTCTTGTTTTTCTCCTTCCTTCCTTCCTTCCTTCCTTCCTTCCTTCCTTCCTTCTTCTCTAAATCAGCATTTCTCCAAGGGATCAGTTTGGGAATGTCTGGAGATGTTTTAGTTGTCACAGTTATTAAGGAGCCCGACAGGTGTTTAGCAGACCGAGGCCAATGGTGCTAGACGGTCTATAAGACTGTAAAGAACTGTCCATGTCCCACATTTGTCCACTTCCATGACTTTTGAATGTCCTATTGGATATTCATAGAAGTAAAAAAAATGCTAATTTTTAAGCTTATAATCTAGCTCTATATAATGTATAAATTCAAAGTATTGTTTGTACCATTTTATTTCAATATATACTGAATTTCCAGGAATGCAACTACCACATAACTTGAAAGAAGACTGTACTTTGTTGGGTTTAGAACTGTGCCGAGAATGTTTCATCATTTGAGAAACTTGTGTTGCTGGTGGCAATGCCACTCATGTTTGTGCAGCCAGTGCAACCAGTGTCTAGTCAGCACATTTGTGGCTGTTGCACTCACAACCATTCTTCATGCAAATGCATCTGACTCCCTCACTTTGTTTTCTGGTACAGTCATTTCCCACATTTGCATATTGAAATATACATTATTTTATAGTTAAGTATTTTATTATATTTACTCTTATTTCTCCTTTTAGTTCTCTTTTAACTGGGGCATATTATTATTTTTTTAAGATATTATTTATTTTAGACAGAGAGAGCCTGAAAGCAGGTAGAAGGGCAAAAGGAAAGGGAGAGAGAGACTCTCCAGCAGACTCCCCACTGAACGTGGAGTCTGACATGGGGCTTAATCCCAGGACCCTGAGATTGTGACCTGAGCCAAAATCAAGAGCTGGCCTCTTAACAGTCTGAGCCACCCCAGCCTCCCATCTGGCACATTTATTGATTTAAAAAAATGATGGGTGAATTTCCGTTTCAAGATAGTGAATTACAAAATATGTGCATCCATGCACAGCAGGCAGTAAGTCTGATAGTATTGGAAACTAGGGATCTGGATGGTCCTAAAGCCAAAAAACAATAAGGAGGTGGTGCCCTTGGACCACAGCATCAGCACCCACAGATGTGATGACCCAAAGGTAGGGACTGCACAGCACCCTGAGGGGAAGCTTCCTGTCCCTCTTCTTGCCAGAGGCAAAGCCCTTTAAAGAGTGATGCTCACAGGGAAACTGACTCTCAACCCACTGCCTCTAGAGGAGTGAGAAAAAAATGAAATAATGACATAGAAACTGTTAAGTAGCTATTGGAAACCAGAGAAGCATCGATTACCCACCAGCTAGACAATCACTGGCCCACTGATGTCATGTCTTTATTGATGGAATGCCATAAACCAGACTTGGTTTACCCAGTAAAGTTAACAGTCTTTATCAAACCCCTGGTTGTACATGACATGTGTTAGATACAAAAATGCCTACAAAAAATGAAATGGACAAAATTACCTTTGTACCAGCTCTTCAACGGCCACTTTTCTGCATGGTTTGAATGTGGCTGTGCTTAGCTAATAATGTGACTGCTTGCTGCTATGCAATTCTAGATTGTGTAAGAGCAAGACCTAGCAATACCAAGCTAACCTCACAGCTCCTTTTGTTGGCTTCCAGGCTGACGTTGCTCAGTGTCACTCATCCCCCTGGGGTCACAGACAAGAAAAAGAAATACTCAGCCAACCCAGTGAGAGAGTGGGCATGCTGGACTGAATAAGAGAAATGCTGGAAGATTCCAGTCACGAGTGGCTCATGAGTAGAGCGTAATGTTGTTGGTGAGCGGAGACACCGGTGATGGATTACCAGTTTGCACTTACTGTGTGATTCCAGTTGGTGGATCCCAGAGGACAGCCCATTTTCAATAGGATTTTACCCTGGGTAGCAACACAGTCCATTCACTTTATGATCTCCTCATAGTTTTCTGACAGCTAAAATTTATAGGACACAGACTCCCTGAAATACATGCCTAACGTACATTCAGAAAAATGCTTCCAGTACTTCAGTGGTTTTTTGGTAATGAAATAGTCCTCCCTTCTTGGAATGAAGTTTTTAATTATAATATGTGGGATAGCAGATACTGTGTGTGTGTGTGTGTGTGTGTGT